>CAUZXS010002824.1:5000-20000 GCA_963585895.1 Sepioteuthis lessoniana
GTGCCTTGATGAAGAAAAAAGTGAAGGAAAAAGAAAAGTAGAAGATATCAATAGAAAGAAATAAGAGAGAGGAAAAAAGTCGACAAAAAAGAAAAGAAGGAAAAGAAAAAATACAAAAAAAAATAGAAAGAAAATAAAATGATAGAAGAAAACAAAAAAAAATCTAAAGGAAAACGAAAAAAGAAAAGAAAGAAAAAGAAAGTAGAAAAAGGAAAAGATAAAAGGAAAAATGTAAGAAAAGAAAAAAGAAGGAAAAAAAAAAGAAAAAGAAGTAAAAACTAAAGAAAAAGAAAAAGATGAAAAAAGAAAAAGACATAAAAGAAAAAGAAAAAAGAAGGAAAAAACAGAAAAGAGATATAAATGAAAAGGGAGAAAGAATGAAAAAAAGAAAATCCGGAAGAAAAAGTAAAAGAAAAAATGAAAGAAAATGAACGAAAAAAGATGAAAATAGAAAAAGAAAAATAAGATGTAATTGAAACAGAAAAGCGAAAAAAAAAAAAAAGAAAAAAGAAAATAATAAACCAGTAAAAGAAACAAAAAACAAAAAAAAACCCCGAAAAACAACAGCAAAAGAAAAAACGGAAAAAAGAAGTAAAAGAAAAAAGGAAAAGAACAAAGAAATGAAGAAAAAGCGAAAAAAGCAAAGAAAAAAATAAACAAAAGAAAACGAAAAAATGAAACGAAAAGATAAATGGAAAAAAGGGAAAAAGAAGTAAAAGAAAAAGAAAAAGAGAAAAGAAAAGGAAAAATAAAATAAAAATAAAAATAAACGTGACTAATAAAAAGAAAATAGAAAAATAGGGGGAAAGAAAAATAGCGATAAAATTAAACAGAAGAAAAAAGAAAAAAAGAGGTAAAGGAAACAGTTCAAGAGAAAAGAAAAAGAAAAAGAAAAGAAATAAACGAAAAGAGAAAAGAAAAGAAAAAAGATAAAAGGAAAAAAGAAAAGAAAAAGAAAAGGAAAAGAAATAAACGAAAAGAGAAAAAAAGAAAAAAAGAAAAAAGATATAAGGAAAAAATTAAAGAAAAAGAAACAAGCAAAACAGAAAAAAGAAAAAGATATAACAAACGCAGCAAAAAAAGAAAAGGAAAAAATAAAAAAGAAAACACAAAAAAAAGAGAAAAAGGAAAATACGAAGAAAAAATCAAAAGAAATTAAAATTAAAAAAAAAAAATACTAAAAAAGGAGGGAAAGAAAAATGAAAAAGAAAAGAAGATGGAAATGAATAAAAATGATCGAAACTAAAAAGAAACGAAAGAAAGTGAAAAAAGAAAAAGAAACGAACACGAAAAACGAAAAAGCGGAAAAAAAAGCAAAAGAATGAAGAAGAAAGAAAAAAGAGAAAAGAAAAAGAAAATGTAAAACGAAAAAGATATGAAAATGATTAAAGAAAAAAGAAGAAAAAGAAAAGCGGGAGGAAGGAAAAAGAAATGAAAAAGGTAAGAGAAAAAGAAAATGTAAAACGAAAAAGATATGAAAATGATTAAAGAAAAAAGAAAAAAAAAAAACAAAAGTGGGAGGAAGGAAAAAGAAATGAAAAATGTCGATAAAAGGAAATAGAAGTAAAATAAAAAAAAATAAAGAAAGAAAACGAAGTAAAAGAAAAAAGGAAAAAAGACACGAAGAAGGAAATAAAGAAGAAAAATGAAAACCCCAAAAAAAAAAAAAAAAAGAACTGAAAAAGTTTTCTGACATTTACACTGTGCACTTATGATAAACTGAATTGTTTGAAATAGAACTGTCTATGACGCTTAAACTGTGTACTTATGCTAGACTGAATAGTTTGAAATAAAACTGTTTATGACATTTAAACTGTGTACCTATGCAAAACTGAATTGCTTGAAACAGAACTGCTTTTTGACATTAAAAGTGTGCACTCATGATAAACTGAAAAAAAAGAAGTGAAAGAATCAAAAGCAAAAAAGAAAATAAGAAAAAGAAACAAGAATGAAAAAAACGAAACAGAAAAGAAACAAAAGAGGAAAAGAAACAAAAAAGATAAAGGAAAAAAGAAACAAAAATGAAAAAAAGGAAAAAAAAAAAGAAAAAAAGAGAAGGAAAAGGAAAAGAAAAAGAAACAAAGAAGGAGAAGAAGAAAAAAAGAAAAACTAAAAAAAGAAACAAAGATAGAAAGAAAAAAGTAATCAAAAAGAAAAAGAAAAAGAAAGAAAAAAAGAAACAAGAAAAAAACGAAACAAAAAAAGAAACGAAAAAGAAAAGAAGTAAAAAACAAATAAAGAAAAAGAAACAAAAAAGAAAGAAAAAATTGACACAAATTAGACGTTAAAGAAAAGAAACAAAAAAAGGAAACAAGAAAAAACGAAGCAAAAAAAAACTGAAAAAGAAACAAAAAAAAAGGAAAAAGAAAAAACGAAGCAAAAAAAAAAATTGAAAAAAAATACGAAGAAAAAAGAAAAAGAAAAGAAAGTAGAGCATAAATAAAACACAAAGAAAAAGAAACGAAAAGAAATAAAAGAAAACGAAAAAAGAAACAAAAAAAAGGAAAAGAAAAAGGAAACAAAAAAGGAAAAGAAAATAAGCAAAAAAGAAGGAAAAGAAAAAAGAAGGAAAAGAAAAAAAGAAAAAAGAAGGAAAGTAAAAAGAAAGAAAAAAGAATGAAAAGAAAAAGAAACAAAAGAGAAGGAAAAGAAAAAAGAAACAAAAAGGAAAAGAAAAAGAAACGAAAAAGAAGGAAAAGAAGAAAGAAAAAAGAAGAAAAAGAAATAAAAAAGAAGGAACAGAAAGAGAAATAAAAAAGAAGGAAAAGAAAAAGAAAGAAAGAAGAGGGAAAAGAAAAAGAAGCAAAAAAGGAAAAGAAAAGAAAAAAGAAACAAAAAAGAAGGAAAAGAAAAAAAGAAAAAGAAAAAGGAAAAAGAAAGAAAGAAAGAAAGAAAAAAGAAACAAAAAAAGGAAAAGAAAAAATAAGCAAAAAAGAAGGAAAAGAAAAAAGAAAAAAGAAGGAAAAGAAAAAAAAGAAGGAAAAGTAAAAGAAACAAAAAAGAAACAAAAAAGAAACAAAAAAGAAGGAAAGGAAAAATAAAGAAAAAGGAAAAGAAAAAAGAAACAAAAAAGAAAAGAAAAAGAAACAAGAAAAAAAAGAAAAAAAATGAGGGAAAGAAAAAGAAAAGAAAAAGTAACAAAAGAAAGGAAAATAAAATGGAAAAAAATTGACGTCAAATGTTAAAAAAGCAAACAAAACAATCCCCCAAAATGAAACAGGAATAAATATGGAAGCCCATAAGCGGGCTTTAAGTATAATATTCGCCCTTCCAAGAATATTTACTGAATCCTTATTAATTTACACATAATCTTTGTTATCTATCATTTCCTCTGCAATTCCAATTTAAATTTTCTAGCCAATGTAAACGAACGTCTCTTAAAAATGTATATTTTACATGGATATAAGGCTGTTAGAGAAAAATCATGGCTTCCGCCACCCACAGCATTTTGGATGGCGGATGTGTAATGCAAAGGTGACGAAGCAAAAAGTTATTTGAATCAATTTTTATTTAACAGTCAACTTACCAGTTTTAATCATATACATATATAGACCTGACTCAGGCCACTAGGGCTGTAGAATATAAAAACTGCCTCTCTGCAGAAGAGTAAGACCCCCTCCCCAACGACTGTCCTATTTATAACATTAAACAATCTGATGATGAGGCTCCATTAATGCTGGAGCTCTGGGAAATGTGGAGTACAACCCCCCCCCCAGGTCCACTCTGGCCCGGAGTGGTAGCACCTGATATGGTCCCATCTATGGGCCAAATAAAACTAAACTGTATATTTATGCTAAACTGAACTGCTTGAAATTGAACTGTTTTTTAATTTTAAACTTTGTAATTATGCTAAACTAATTAGTTTGAAATAGAACTGCTTTTTGACAATTTAACTGTGTACCCATTCTAAACTGAATTGCTGGAAATAGATCTGTTTATATGTATAAAAATGGATTTGGCATTAAATACCCTACACAGATTTATATGCCATAAAATCAAACTAAACTAAAACAGTTTTTATCAAGATGATTTGATTCGGCATTAAATGCCCCGAAAAGGGTTGATATGCCGTAAAACAAAACCAAAAAACAATCAACCAAAAATATATAGACTTGTTTCTTTGGATTGCTTCACTTACCCTTGATCCGCACCTTAAAATGATGAATGTTACGCAAGGAGGAGAGGTTCTATTTTTTGAGTCTTTAGTATGACTCGACATGGGATTGAACCCCAGTCTCCCGGACACTCAAATACGGGGAAATAGAAGTAAATCTGATGGTATGTAAATGTACAAAATGTACTAATAACCACCCCCACAAAAAAAAAAAAAAAAAAATTCACAGTTGAATTACGTGCCTACGTTCAATGTTTCGGTTTTTACAACAAACCATCGTCATTTAAAATATGATGCATCATCTGAATAAACTTTATTTTCAGAAAAATTTCACTGGTAAAGCCTAACCCTAACCCTTTAGCCAATCAACTCTGGTGTATTGACTTCCTTTCTCCTCCCACACCTCTCATCATCCATCACAGACTCCCTACCTTCCTTGAATCTCTTATGCCACTCAAAAACTGATGCTCGATTCATGCAAGATGCTCCAAAAAACAGGCTATAAGCACTTCATACGTTTCTGTGGCATTTATTCCAAGTTTAAAACAGAATGTTATTGTATATCGTTCTTCTAAAGTGTCAGATTGCATTTTTGAAATTCACAAGCTGTGACAATCAGGTTTTAGTAGGGTATATTCCAATTGCTGCTGTAGCTGTTAATTTGAACCTGAAATCATAAAAATTGGTCACTTATCTCATATGATGTATAGCAATATGATACTGAATAAGTGTCTACGACAATTTTAAATGCCTGTACAAAAATGTCTGGAAACAAATTGAAGGCACCACGTACATCGATATGCAAACGCATACACATACGCACCTCCGCTGTCATGCACATACTTCCAGTAAGGTTCCAGTAATTCTGGAGCTTTGGGGAATGCGGAGTACCCCTTCATTGCCATTGCTCCCAGGTTCACTCTGGCCCAACGTGGTAGCACCTGATAGGGCCCTCTCTATGGGTTAAATAGAATTAACGGCATACTTATGCTAAACTGGATTGTTTGACTAAACTGAATAGCTTGAAACAGAAATGTTTTTGACAATTGAAGCGTACTTATATTCAAACTGCGTGCTTATGCTAAACTGAATTATTTGAAATAGAACTGTTTTTGACATTGAAATTGTATTTACTCTAAACTGAATTAACATAAAACTGTTTTGACATTTAAAAAATCTGTACTTATACGAAAATGAATTAGCTGAATTTGAACTGCTTGACTAAACTGAATAGCTTGAAATAGAAATGTTTTTGACAATCAAACTGTACTTATATTTAAACTGCTTGCTTATGCTAAACTGAATTGTTTGAATTTGAACCATTTTTGACTGTGAAACTGTACTTACATTAAACTGAAATGTTATATATAGAACTGTTTTGACATTTTACTGTGTAAACAAAATCTGTACTTGCGCTAAACTGAATTAGCTGAATTAGAACTGTTTGATTAAACTGAATAGTTTGAAATGGAAATGTTTTAACAATTAAACTGTGTACTCTTGCTAAATTGGATTGTTTGGAATAGAACTGCTTATTTTCATAAAAATGGATTTTGTGTTAATTAACGAACAAAGGTTGATAGGCCATACAAACGCACCTGTACACACATACACATATATTCATACAGATACGCACATATGCTCTCATCCACATATACACAAGCGCATACACAGATGCACACATATACACACACATACACTTACACACATACGCACGTACACCCAAAAGCCTACGCACACACATACATGCTCATACGAGGATCATTAAATAAGTTTCCAGACTTTTTTCGTATGGGCACTTTTATTGATAGTACACACATGAAACTCTATTCCCCTTCGAAGTAATCTCCTCCAGCTGCAATGCACTTGTTGTACTGTTCCAACAACTTCTTCAAGGCCCAATGGAAGTCCTCTTGTGTGAGCATGTCAATGACCTTCGTCACAGCCTCTTTCATCTCCTCAATTGTCTCATAACGACAGCCTCTGAGCTTAGGGAATAACCAAAAGTCAAAGGGGGCAAGGTCTGGACTATCGGAAGGGTGACGAACTGTCTTGATGCCCATCTTGCACAAATAGTGTGTGACAAGGATGGAGTTGTGGACTGCTGGAAATTCCACTGACCCGATTTGAAGAGCGCTGGCCTCTTTCAACAGAATCTATTCCTGAACTCCCTTAAAACTTCAACGTAGTAACTCTAACCCTAAGATGTATAGCAATAACAAACTGAATTTTTAGGAGTCTACAACAATTTTAAATGCCTGTATAAAAAAGTCTGGAAACTTATTGAATACACCACACACACACACACACACACACACATACACACACACATATGCATACACGTAATATACATGCACACACATGCACATACACATGCACTTACATATGCATACACACAGACACACATAATCATATACATATACAAATCTGCACATACACACACACACACGCACATATACACATGCATACACACGCACGCACATAGATACACACACACATTCAAATATACACATACACATACACACATATATTCACATACGCAATTACATACATATTCATACACACTTACACATACATACATATACTCACACATACATACACATACACAGGCCCATACACACATGCACTTACATATACATACACACATATGCACATACACACACATACACATAAAAATACGCATAAACACGCACACGCCCATACATACACGTGTACATATACACATGCATACACATACACTAATGCCCATACACACACGTATATACACGCACACACACACATATACATACATATTCATATACACACACACGCACGAAAACCTACGCATACACGTGTGCATATTTCATAGACACGCACACATATACATTAGCAGACACGTATACATATGCACACATACGTATATGCATATACATACACTCATCCCCGTATACACACATACGTATACGTACATACACACGC
Source organism: Sepioteuthis lessoniana (assembly GCA_963585895.1). NCBI lineage: Eukaryota > Metazoa > Mollusca > Cephalopoda > Myopsida > Loliginidae > Sepioteuthis > Sepioteuthis lessoniana. The sequence goes on from CAUZXS010002824.1 coordinate 12,073, forward strand.
AGACGTACACATATACAGATATACACCTATACACACTACATACGAATGCATACACGTACACAAATGCTTACACAGTTACGTACACACACACACACACACACACACGCTCACCCCTCTGCCCAAGGAATCTCTACCTGAACTCCCTTAAAACTTCAACGTAGTAACTCTAACCTTAAGATGTATAGCAATAACATAGTGAATTTTTAAGAGTCTACAACAATTTTAAATGCCTGTCCAAAAAAGTCTGGAAACTTATTGAATTCACACACACACACACACACACACACACGCGCGCGCGCGCGCTCACGCACGTACCCTATTTGCAAGGCCGTTAATACACTTAATTTTGACGGGTATTATGCACGTTAATGATGAAGATTATAACACATGACACAAATGATAAAAACAACGATTCTGTCAGTCTCTTTCTTTTTCTGTTATAATTTCTGACCCCCCTCTCTTTCTCTCTCTCTCTCTCTCTCTCTCTCTCTCTCTCTCTTTCGCTTTCGGACACACAATTTTTATTTTCTTCATAATTTTTTCATTTTTCTTTCACTTCATTTGGTTTATTTGTCTTTCTCTAACAGGTCACTTCTTTCTTTCTTTCTTTCTTTCTTTCTTTCTTTCTTTCTTTCTTTCTTTCTTTCTGTTTGTTTCCCTTTCTTTCTTTCTTTCTTTCTTTCTTTCTTTCTTTCTTTCTGTTTGTTTCCCTTTCTTTCTTTCTTTCAGTTTGTTTTCTTTCTTTCTTTCTTTCTTTCTTTCTTTCTTTCTTTCTTTCTTTCTGTTTGTTTCCCTTTCTTTCTTTCTTTCTTTCTTTTTTTCTTTCTTTCGTTTCATTTCTTTCTTTCATTTTTTTCTTTTTTTCTTTTTCGTTTCACTTCTTTCATTTTTTTCTGGTCATTTCACTTAATTCTTTCTTTCGTTTCACTTCTTTCGTTTTTTCTGATCATTTCTTTCTTTCTTTCTTTCTTTCTTTCTTTCTTTCTTTCTTTCTTTCTTTCTTTTCCATTCATTTCAACCAATCCTGGCACAAGACTATGTTAAACACATTACAGCCACATCTTTTTCCCGTTTTACCCTCGTCTTCTTCTCCATAAAACAACTGACAATCTGCCTTGCTTGGATTTTGAAAGCTGCGACCGATTTCCTTTAAAAAATGGAAACATTGCTTCACTCAGGCCAACCAATAACGACCCACCCCATTCATTTCGCTTGTCATTATTTTCATTTTCTTGCTCTCAACACTCATCTCAGTTGCCACGGAGTCTCGTTCGTATTCACGTCACGTCAGACTGAGACTTGGAGGCTAGCGAAATCATGACTAGCTGGTCAGTATAATTTGAATTTGTGCTTAGATTTTTGCAAAGGGAGGGTGGTTTTACGATTGACCTTTAACCTTCATGTTCTGCCATTTTTTCATTAAAAATTGTCATTCCAGTTATAGAATTCGCAGGAGGAAATTTAGCTAAATATTACAAATTATGAACATATTAAAATATCTTCTGCTGATGTAAGTATTCTTTTCTAGGGTACTTACCGATCTGAAGAGAGTAAGTCTTTGCGAATCGTCAGACACTTGTCTGTTCATTCATTCCCTTGGATCACAGGGGGCAGGGCATCCCCCAGGCTCTCACTTGCTTCCATAGGGCTTGGTTTATCGCCTGGCGCCAAAGACATCCAATGGAATTTTTGAAGCCACCGGGCGTGTCTGGGTGATTCTCTTACGCCTGGTTCCTACTTAAAAAGGCCTCGTGCCACACTTTGGCATGTTGGGCTACCAGACAAATAATTGTCCATATGTAGGAGTCAATTTGAGAACATCGCTTATGAGTATGTCCTTATTTCTCCAGAAGTCCTTGTATATCAAATTCGAATTTTTGGTTTCGTGGGGTTTTATAGCATAACAGCCTTTGTAAGTTATTTAAAAACAAATGCTGTTTATACATATATATTGAATATAGATGATTTGGAAACTCATTTTTAAACAAGCTTGAGCTTATTTTTGCCCATGTGGTATCAAGTATTGTTATGTAACAGTTATAAGTGAACATCAGTCATTTGTTTACATACAGTTAAACAGATGTATATACGTGGTGCCTTCAATAAGTTTCCAGACATTTTTTGTTTAGGCATTTAAAATTGTCGTAGACTCTTCAAAATTCAGAATGTTATTGCTATACATCTTATGAGATGACTGACTGATTTTTATGATTTCAGGTTCAAATCAACAGCTACAGTAGCAATTGGAATACACCCAACTAAAGCCTGATTTTCAGCTGGTGAATTTCAAAAATGCAATCTGGACACTCCTAGTTCAAGCTGACCTAGCAGCGATGGCAATGAAGGGGTACTCCGTATTACCCTAAGATCTAGGACTGGAGCCTTAACAACAGACGATTCAATGTTATATCCAGGGCACTCATTGGGAAGGGGCTTCTCTGCAGAGACGTATATTTTACAGCCCCAGCCATTAGGCTCGGTTTGATTTTTGTGGGTGATTTTTTGAGAACAGTGGAGCTAGAGGCTCTACATCAGCACAACGTGTCCCTGGTTGACCTGCGTGTAGGATGATAAATTGAACGTATAGTTTACGTAACCTTTTAGAAGCTACTTTTCTCTTCAAGAGACGCCGCCCTAATTGATGAATAGCAGAAGTTTGGAGTATTATGTTTGATTTGCGGCCATTTTGAACTATTTTTGCGAATTTAAGATAATTTTCCTATCAACTAATGTCAAACTCTATAGAGCTTACAAGAACGGAAAAAAGTCCTGAAAAAATATTTTGCTTTCCGTAAAAAAATTCCCTCTTATATTTTGAGTGACTTTCGTATATATATATATATATATATATATATATATATATATATTTATTTATATATATATCGACCTTAGTCGAGAGTGACCCAAAGGCTCCCTTTTTAATAGCTACTACACCGTGATTATTACCTGTGACTATGATTCCTTTTCGAACATTTGAGCCATTGCTAAATAGACAGGGAATGAGGCTACAGCCACCGTCAAGCGTATCAAATTTTATCAAAGACTTAACTAACAAAAACAGAATATCTAAATAAAAAAAAAATGATAATTCATCCAGAAGTATGGAAGTGCAGTAGGGAAATAAATATTTTAGTTTTGTTATAAATTTTTTTCCTAGGAGGTGCCAGTGGTGTAATGGTTATCACTGTAGGAAATGGACACGGCGACACGAGTTCAAATCCTGGACGAGACTGATTGCATTTCACATATCCTTGGGAAAGGTACGAATCCAATTATTCTCCCTCCAGCTATGGGTAAATAGTAGGGCAGACTAGGTTCTTCAGCCTTGGGGAGGCAACTAGTCTAGGAGAAGGACAACTCTGAATTCAAACCTGCTAAACTCCACTTAAAAATTGACCTTGTTTCATATCTGGCCCGAGCGGAGGGGCTGGTAAATATGGTAAATTTTTTTCCTATATATTTTCAATTGGATTTTCAAGCAAATTGTTATCTAGACAAATTTTTAAATACAACGGACTGCTTCTTTTCTGATCTTCAAGTAAAGACATTTAAGTCTTCTTACTTCTCTTCATATTTCCGGGTCGAGATAGTGGAGAAAAAAACCTACATTAGCGCAAGCGACTTCGACCATTTCGCTGGTCATCTTCGTGGGTAGTGTTAAATTGTTTGTAGTTTGGAAAATTTTGTGTTTTATATTTATTCGGAGTGGCTTTTTTAAATTAAAAAAATATTTTTTTTCGGAGTGGCTTTTTTAAATTAAAAAAATATTTTTTTTTACAATAAATTATGGATGAGGTTGTTTCATTCTGTTTAATTCAACAATAATCCCGAAGATGAACAGCGAAATGGTCAAAAGTGCTTGGGCTAATATAGGGTTTTTCCTCAACTATCTCGACCCGGAAACGCAAAGAATGGTAAAAAGATTTGAACGACTTCGTTTGAAGATCATGAAAAAGAGGCAGTCCGCGGTATTTAACAGAACCTACCTACCTACCTATATATATATATATATATATATATTTCTTTACGTAATATATATATATATATATATATATATATATATATATATATATATTAAGTAAAGAAATATATATATTTCTTTACGTAATATATATATAAAGTAAAGAAATATATATATATATATATTTCTTTGCATAATATATATATATATGCATATTAAGTAAAGAAATATATATATATATATATATATATATATATATATATATATATATATATATACTGATTAAATTGTGGAATTTCAACAGGTTCAGCTAATTACTTATAGAATACTTGAGAGAGAATATATTCATATTTCTAATCCAAGGTTGTTTCATTTATCTCCCGATACGAACATTTTGAATTTAGATGCACGCATTAAAAGTGTCTATTTAAAGTTACTAATGATGCGACTATCTTCTCTAACCAAGAAGCCAGTGACTGCGGCCATTGTGTCTGGCAATTTCCATGGTAACTTGACAATTCAGTTGATATTGGTTTACGTTTAAATGAAGAGGTCGGTGATTACGCAGTGATATAAAAGTTTTCAGACACAGTTTCAGCTTGAAATTATTGGGATACTGAAATAAGATTTGATTAAAGCTAGGTTCAAAGAAGATTCAATTGTTCTTTTTGAAACGCTTGCCTTAAATGCAAAGATGTACGACGTTTCTTTAGAGGAGATATCTGACTAAGTAGACTGCTTCGATTAACAAAAGATGGAACCCTTAGTGAGGAATCAAATCCATTATCCAAGAACGATTCCCAACGCAAGATTGAGAGAGAGAGAGAGAGAGAGAGAGAGAGAGAGAGAGAGATCCTGTCATCTGGTTTGGTCGTGTAAGGTGTAACATACTTTGGATAAGAGCCCATCCCTCTCCAGTCCTTTTACTGGTTTGAATTCAGAATTTCCTTCTCCTAAATCTAGGATGTCACAATCCAGCACCTTAGCCGTGACACCAAAGGAAATTCCTCCATAGTTACTTAAAATCATAAATGTATTTACCCAACCCCTCCTCACGAGCAGGATGTGACACAAGATCAATTTTTTTATGCGGGGTTTAACTGGTTTGAATTATAGAAAATTATTTCAAAGAAAAAATCAAACCGACCACGTGCGGCACTTGATTTGACCAGAGTGGAAAAAGGAGAAGTAATCCCAGACAATACGGCACCAAAAAGCTACTTCCGGCTAATTGTCGAGAACTACTATTGGGACCCTCAGTACAAATTCGGGGACCAACGGTAAAGGCACAAAGAATTAGCCAGGAGACAGGTTTCGTCACTCGCTTCTTGAATAGCCGATATGTATTTTAAACAGGCAAGAAGTTTACCAAGAAATAAAAGTAAAATTAAACGAAAGTCGACTACTGAAATTCTACCAAGTTAAACAACAGAAAGAAAATTCAACCGAGAATTCTGCAGAAAAGAACTTTTCTGAAGACTCGAAAATAAATGAACACAGAAACATTGCGAGAAAACTCAAATTCAAAGAATTTTGTTTCCTGGACACTCTCTCAGAAAAGTTCCCCTATTAAAATTTTGTTTCCTGGACACTCTCTCAGAAAAGTTCCCCTATTAAAATTTAAAACACTTTATTTGTTTTATCCCTTTCTTCTTGTTTCTTTGTATAAGATTCCCTTCTAAAGACTTTATTTTCTGTGTTACGTGGGGCCTTCAATAAGTTTCCAGACTATTTTTTTACAGGATCTTAAAATTGTCGTAAACACTTGAAAATTCACTATGTTATTGCTATACATCTTATGAGATGACTAACCAATTTTTATGATTTCAGGTTCAAATGAACACCTACAGCAGCTATTGGAATACACCCTACTAAAGCCTGATTGTCACAGCTGGTGAATTTCAAAAATGGAATCTGGACCTCAGGACACTTTAGAAGAACGATATGCAATAAAATTCTGTTTTAAACTAGGAAAAAATACCACAGAAACGCATGAAGTGCTTATAGACTGCTTTTAGAACATCTTGCATGAATCGATCATCAGTTTTTGAGTGGCATAAGAGATTCAAGGAAGACAGGGAATCTGTGAGGGAGGATGAGAGGTGAGAGGGAGTAACGATGTCAATACACCAGAGTTGATTGGCCTAAGGGTTAAGGTTAGGGTTAGAGTTACTATGTTGAGGTTATAAGGGAGTTCAGGAAGATTTTCCTTGGGAAGAGGCCAGCACTCCTCAAATCGGGTCAGTGGCATTTCCACTAGGACAATGCACCAGTCCACAACTCCATCCTTGTCACACACTATTTGACCAAGATGGGCATCAAGACAGTTCCACACCTACCCTATAGTCCAGACCTTGCTCCCAGTGACTTTTGGTTATTCCCTAAGCTCAGAGGCTGTCGTTATGAGACAACTGAGGAGATGAAAGAGGCTGCGACAAAGGTCATTGACACGCTCACAAAAAGGACTTCCATGGGGCCTTGAAGAAGTTGTTGGAACGGTAGAAAAAGTGCATTGCAGCCGGAGGAGATTAGTTCGAAGGGGACTAGAGTTTCATGTGTGTACTCTCAAGTGTCCATACAAAAAAAGTCTGGAAAATTATTTAATGATCCTCGTAGCTTACTTGAGTTTTTTTTATTTAGCAGTAAATAAACTAATTGCAGATAAGACGCAAAACAGTTTTTTTTAATTCAATTCAATCAAATTATTTAGATTAATGGTAATTGTTTTTCAAACCACAACACGGAAAAAACAAATACCAGCAGGGACTCGTCCTGTCGGCTGGGGCTATATAGTACACCGACTGTTTCTCTACAGAGGAGTAAGATCCTCTTAACGAGTGTCCTGGATATGACATTAAAAATCAGATGGTGAGGCTCAAGTAACGCTGGATTTGGAGGAATGCGGAATACCCCTTTATTGCCATTGTTCCCTGGTCCACTCTGGCTCGGAGTGGTAGCACCAGATAGGGTCCTGTCTATGGGTCAAATAAAACTGAACTGCATACTTATGCTAAACTGAATTGTTTGAAATACAACTGTTTGACATTTAACTGTGTGGAAACAGAAACTATACTTATACTAAACTGAATTGTTTGAAACATTTATCAAAATGATTAATTCGGTGTTAAATGACCCGAAAAGGGTTGATACGCCGTAAAATAAAAGAACCAACCAACCAACCAATCAACCAGCAGGGACCTAGATATGCAAATTTGTTTGCTAACAAGGCCACAAGTTTGAGTCACCCAGTGAGGATCGAACTCACGACCAAAGAATGTCTATGTATCGATATCTATCTATCATATTGGACAAAAAAGACTGAAAAAAATCGAACCTTTCTTTATTATTGCAAATTATAATGTAACTTCATAGGAAGCGATTATTTTCCTCGATTGCTGCAAAGCAATCGAATCGATATCATCCTATTATGATTTTCACAGAAGTAATAAGAAAACGGGAAATTATTGTACAAAGAAGGTCGTTCGGTTTCTTTCGTGCACATCAACCTTTGAGGGTTATTTAATGCCAAAGTCATCCTTGTTGAAGAACAGCAGTGATACTAACCCTCATTTGGGGGTAGGGATAATGGGGTTCCTACATTTTTCGATAGTATTAGTCCGAAATAGTGCGACTGTTGTTCGAACTTACTTTGAGGCCACAGTCCAGTGCTTCATCCCTATAGCACAGGGACTACCTCACAAAAATGTCGTGGCCTCAAGAAAAACAAAACAAAACAAAACACTGCAACTCATGCCAATGGATACTCGGCCAAATATTAAGTGGTCATAAATTGTCCTGACTTGTCAAGAGCTATATCATTTGTTATCAACTGTATTGATAACATTTTTTATGTTAGCTGTCTGTTTTTCCTCAAATTATATATCTATCTATCTATCTCAGTCTGTTCTGATCTATCTATCTATCTATCTATCTATCTATCTATCTATCTATCTATCTATCTATCTAT
>CAUZXS010002824.1:25000-73911 GCA_963585895.1 Sepioteuthis lessoniana
TGGAACTATTTTTTCAACTCAGGAAGCCCGTATTGGTGCATCCATTTTTAGCCCATTTGTAAACAGTTTTTTGACAAAAATGCTTCTTCGTGCACACCACACATTATTCTATAAATTTCACTTGTTTTGCACATTTCAGCCACTAAAAAATTGTTGACAGAACTCTGTTGAATCAATTCCACACAATGCAAAGTTTATATATACGTAAAAAAATCTAAAAAAATTATATTGTTTTTTTTTTAAAAGAAAATTCTACTATTTACTGAACGATCACCGTGTATATATATATATATATATATATATATATATATATATATCGCTCAAAACGAAACGTAGTTTCTTCCAACCAGCAGTCGTGTCAATACTGCTATATGGATGCACTACATGGACGCTAACTAAACGGATGGTAAAAAAAGCTTGCCGGCAACTACACAAGAATGCTGCGAGCAATTTTGAACAAGTACTGGAGGCAACACCCCACAATGCAGCAGCTGTACGGCCACCTACCTCCCATCACAAAAACTATTAAAGTTAGACGAACCAGACATGCAGGACACTGCTGGAGAAGCAGGGACGAGCTCATAATTAATGTTCTCCTATGGACTACCTTACATGGCCGAGTAAAAGCAGGTCGACCAGCTCGAACCTACATACAGCAGCTTTGTGAGAATACGGGATGTAGCCCTGAGGACCTGGAAGAAGCGATGAACGATAGGGAGGAGTGGCGAGAGAGGGTCAGAGATATCCGTGCTGGTGGCACGACAAGATGATGATGATGAAATATATATATTATAACAGTGTTGGTTGTCACTAAATCACTTTGTGGGTTTGTGTCGAACCAAGTGCAATATAATATGGAGAGTGCTCAATATCTAGGATAGAGCTAAATTCCATGGAATTAAATATACAAATTTAATATATATATATATATATATATATATATATATATATATATATATATATATTTCAAAAATATTTTGAAAAAATTCACAACTAGCTGCTTTGATGGAAGATGTAATTTATGTCTGGAGGAAAAGATACAAATTTTGATGTACATTGATCCTTTTAACCTATTGAATCAGAGATGTGATTTTATAGCTAGATGTAGACATAGAAATAAATTTTGATTGGTTTAGTAAAATAATGGAATAAATAATAAATAAATAACCATGACTTATTAGATACCGGCTCATTGGTCTAATGGGTAGAGTGTTCGCCTAAAGGTCCGGGAGACCTGGGTTCAATCCCAGGTCGCGTCATACCAAAGACTCGAAAAATGGTACTTGATACTTGATGTGTGTGTGAGTGTGTGTATGTTGCGTTGGTTGGTTGGTTAGTTGGGTTTCATGGCATATCAACCTTTGTAGGTTATTTAAAGCCAAATCCCTTTTTATACAAATAATCAGTTCTATTTCAAAAATTCAGTTCAGCATGAGTACGCAGTTTAATTGTGAAAAAAACATTTCTATTTCAAGCTATTCAATTTAGTCAAACAGTTCTAATTCAAATAATTCAGTTTAGCATAAGTATGCAGTTAGTTCTACTTAACATATAGATAGGGCCCTATCAGGTGCTACCATTCTGGACCAGAGTGGACCTGGGAGCAATGGTAATGAAGGGGTACTCTGCATTCTTCAAAGCTCCAGCATCTTGGTAACCTCACTATCCGATTGTTTAGTGTCATATCCAGGACACTCGTTGTGGAGGGGAGTCTTACCCCTCTGCAGAGTGGCAGTTGGTGTATTCTACAGCTCCAGCCGACTGGGCATGTATATATATATATATATATATACATTTTTTTGCGTGGAGGGGGATTTATTAGGAATAACATTAGTCAAGATGGAATTATTTCATTTAAAGGATTAAAATTTGATGAGCTAAAATAAGATTCGAGGATCATAAAATAAATTGCCAGCCTTTTTTCGTATGGGAACTTTTATTGATTGTACACACATGAAACTCTAGTCCTCTTCGAAGTAATCTCCTCCGGCTGCAATGCACTTGTTGTACCGTTCCAACAACTTCTTCAAGGCCCCATTGAGGTCCTCTTGTGTGAGCGTGTCAATGTTCTTTGTCACAGCCTCTTTCATCGCCTCAATTGTCTCATAACGACAGCCTCTGAGCTTAGGGAATAACCAAAAGTCACCTGGAGCAAGGTCTGGACAATAGGGAGGCTGAGGAACTGTCTTGATGCCCATCTTGGTCAAATAGTGAGTGACAAGGATGGACGTGTGGACTGGTGTATTGTCTCGGTGGAAATGCCACTGAGCCGATTTGAAGAGTGCTGGCCTCTTCCCAAGGAATCTCTTCCCAAACTCCCTTAAAACCTCAACATAGTAACCCTAACCCTTTGACCAATCAACTCTGGTCTATTGACTTCCTTACTCCTCCCACACCTCTCATCATCCCTCACAGACTCCCTGCCTTCCTTGAATCTCTTATTCCACTCAAAAACTAATGCTCGATTCATGCAAGATGCTCCAAAAGCAGTCTGAAGCATTCCATACGTTTCTCTGGCATTTATTCCACGTTTAAAACAGAATTTTATTGCATATCGTTCTTCATCACGTCCAGATTGTATTTTTGAAATTCACTAGCTGTGACAATCAGGCTTTAGTAGGGTGTATTCCAATAGCTGCTGTAGCTGTTCATTTGAACCTGAAATCATAAAAATTGGTCAGTCATCTTATAGGATGTATAGCAGTATCATAGTGAATTTTCAAGAGTCTACGACAATTTTAAGTACCTGTACTAAAAAGTCTGTAAACTTATTGAAAGCACCATATATATATATATATATATATATATATATATATATATATATATCACCGATATCCTTCAAGTTTCAAATTCCATAATTTTTGGCCATGGATAGTTCTACACAAGGACGGAATGACCAGGTATTCTCATTCTCATTAGCTGTCAAGATCACCTGGGCGATCATCTGGACGGAACTTTTTTATTTGTAAGATGATGAAGATGGTGTATTTCCCGCAAATTTTGCCTCGGATTTCTGGTGGCCGGAACGATATTTGTTTACTAAAGGGTAAAATTGCGTCTAGCCCAGTTCAAATTCCAGAGAAAATGAAAAGATTATCTTGTTTTCCGCCTGATTTTGGGTAAAGCGGAAATGACCGTCTATCGGCCCAGACACCCATATTGACTGACGTGAAAATTTGGATGTGGATATACACATACACATGCATACACATACGTACAGGTCTATACACACGTGTATACAAGAATCGTTTATGATTGGTCAGTTGAACTAATTTTAGGGAGGAAGTACAAAACCAAAAATCATCGCAAAACTTTATTTTCTATTATACCATACACACAGAAAAAACTTGTAGATCTATTAAAAAAACATGGTTTCACAATAAAAAAAAGGAGCAGAGGATATCTGTCAGTAATTATGATAAATGCAGACTACGTGGATGACCTTGAGCTTCTCGCAAATGCACCAGTCCAAGCCAAGTCCCTACTGCATAATCAGGAGCAGACAGCAGAAGGGTTGGTCTCTGCATGAACAGAAGCAAAATAGAGTAAATGTCTTTTAAACGAGACGGCACCATCTCCAATCTAAATGGCGACCCACTGAAATTAGCAGACCAGTTCACATACCACAGTAGCAATTTCCCATCTACAGAAAGTCATGTCATTATACGTCTAGCAAAGGTGTGCGCAACTGTTGACAGGTTATCTGTAATAGGGTAATCTGATCCTTCAGAAAAAATAAGCCTGATTATAGCTTAAACTGGACAGCAAAGTTCAGTGCTAAACAAAGGTGACAAAAGTGTCAATGTTGCCGTTCGCCTACCCGAAGATGGCGTAGTCGAAGCCGGGGTCCATATGGCCTCAAGTCTGCCTTTGCTGGACAGTACCCGCTAGCGTCAAAGCCAACATATATTTTATCAACGTGGATAGATTGTTTTTTTATCCCGTTAACCATAACGGGGTACAAGAGTTAATCTTTAGAAAGTATTCTTTGTTATTTTACCTGTTGTCAGTATTGAACCTGCAACTTCCAGGATATTTCACTCAGAAGTTCATTAACAAAGGCAGCAGGACTTGTGGAATTCAAATCATTTGAATGAATGTGGCTTGGTCACTAATCCCATTGAAACTTCACACTACAAAAGTGTGGATCTGTGTCAGGAAAACAATCTTCTTTTAAAGTTGCGTTATTTTTCTCTGTTCACTCCCTTTTTCCTTCATATTGTCATCATCTTCTTGTCACGCCATCAGCACAGATATCCCTGACCCTCTCTCACCGCCCCTCCCTATCGTTCATCGCTTCCGGTAGGTCCTCAGGGCTACACCCCGTATCCTCACAGAGCTGCTGTATGTAGGTTTGAGCTGGCCACCCTGCTTTTGCTCGGCCATGTGAAGGGGTCCATAGGAGTACACCACTTATGAGTTCGTCCCTAATTCTCCAGCAGTGTCCTGCATATCTGCTTCGTTCAACTTTGATAGTTTTCGTGATGGGAGGTAGGTAGCCGTATAGCTGGTGCTTTGTGGGGTGTTGCCTCCAGGAAATGTCGTCTGTTTGATTAAAGCACATGAATTCCGTTTTGTGTGTATTGATAGGGAGGCCAATGCCTGCGGCGGCTCGTTCCTGACTATGCAGTAGGGTTTCCGCTTGGGCGTGTGCATTTGCCAGAATCACTATGTCATTGGCGTAGTCGGCGTCGGTAATTGTTTTTGCGGGGTACCTTCTGCTTCTTTTCTTTGTCAGTTCGAAATTCATTTTGTAAACGTTGTAAATACCATTCTTCGCTCATTTGGAGATTTTAGTAAGACCCTAGAAAACATAAGGTTTTTTGGTGCCATTTATGAGTATGAATGAGTCAACGGTATTTGTTGACCGCCCCATCAAATGGGCAAGTGTGGCACAAAGCCTTTTTCAAGTTGGGTCCGGGTTCAGGGCTGTAGCCCAGATGCGCCCGGCATTCTCCTAGAAAGGAGCGCCTCAGGCGCCAGGCGATAAACCTGACCCTTCCGAGGAGGGTAAAAGCCTGGGGGAACAGCCCATGCGGCTCGAGGTATGTCCAGTGACGTGATACACTCAACAAGATCCGTGCCGTTGATAACACGGCCGGCTGAAGTGTGTCTTATGAACTGGATTCAGTTGATGAAACTAAGTTAAACTTTATCGGATGACCACTCACCTTCCCTTTTTCTCAAGGGTTTTATGAGTTATTCGTGGCGTAATGGACATGGTGACAAGAGTTCAAATACTGGAGGAGACTGCTTGCATTTCACATAGTGCTAATATTCCAGGGAAATATATGAATCCAGCTATCTTCTTAGCCCAGTCATCAGGAGAAAGAGGCTGCAGAATACACCGACTGCCTCTCTGCAGAGAGGTAAGACTCCCTCAATAAGTGTTTGGTAGCCCAGTCGGCTGGGGCTGCAGAATACATGGACTGCATCTTTGCTGAGGGGTAAGTCACCACCTCCTAATGAGTGTCGTGATTATGGTAATCTGATAGGGAATGCGAAGTACCCCTTTATTGCCATCCATATTTACTAACCCCTCCGCTCGGGCAGGATAGGACAGAAGGTCAATTTTTAAGAGGAGTTTAACAGGTTTCAATTCAGAGTTTTCCTTCTCCTAGACTAGTTGCCTAATCAGAGCTGAAGAACCCAGTCTGCCCAACAATTAACCCATAGCTGGAGGGAAAATAATTGGATTCATACCTTTCCCAAGGGTATTAGTGCTATGTGAAATGCAATCAGTCTTGTCCAGGATTTGAACTCGTGTCGTCATGTCCATTTCATGCGACGATAACCATTACACTACGGGCCCCCCTTTATTCCCATCGCTCTCTGCTTCACTCTGGCCCGGAATGGTAGCGCCTGATAGGGTCCTGTCTATGGGTCAAATAGAACTAAACTGTGTATTTATGCTAAACTTAATTGTATAAACATGGATTTGGCGTTAAATAACCTTCAATGGTTGATATGCCATAAAACCAAACCAAACCAAACCAACTTTTTTCTCTTCGATTGAACTTTGGTATGACAACCGGTCTAGGAGAAGGAAAACGCTAAATTCAAACCTGTTAAACCCCGCTAAAAAATTGACCTTATGCCACTTCCTGCTTATGTAAAGGGGTTGGTAAATACATATATAATTCCAAGTAACTAGTATTGTAACTAACGTGTTGTACTGCAAAATCTTTGTAAGCTAGTTCAAACCCCACTTACTCACTAACATCCACTTTCGGACCCTTGGGAAACTTATTCATCCCCCCAACAGCAATAGGTTAAATAGTATCACTACTGTTCTTCTACAAGGATAGTTTTGGCATTAAATAATCCAAAAAGGTTGATATGCCACTAAATTAAAGAAACTAATCTACCAAGTAACTATTTCTATTAGATAAGTTACTTTATTAACTATTAACGCACATAATTTGCATACTGTTAAATGGTTTCAAGTATTCCTATCAAACATAAATAACGCTATTTAATAACAATAATACATTTGTTGGCACACAGTTCTATGGTTCCACGTTTTCTACCCAATACTGATAATTTTTGACAGCTCTATAAGACCCATTCATAGGACCCTAACAGGTACAACCACTGAATCTCACAACTTGGTTTTATTTAATGGCATATCAACCACTGTAGGTTATTTAATGCAAATTACTGTTATATATATATATATATATATATATATATATATATACGATGGGCATACGATAAGTTTCCAGACGTTTTTCGTATGGGCACTTTTATTGATAGTACACACATGAAACTCTACTCCCCTTCGAACTAATCTCCTCCAGCTGCAATGCACTTGTACCGTTCCAACAACTTCTTCAAGGCCCCGTGGAAGTCCTCTTGCGTGAGCATGTCAAAGACCTTCGTCACAGCCTCTTTCATCTCCTCAATTGTCTCATAACGATAGCCTCTGAGCTTAGGGAATAACCAAAAGTCACTGGGAGCAAGGTCTGAACTATGGGGAGGGTGAGGAACTGTCTTGATGCGTATCTTGCTCAAATAGTGTGTGACAAGGATGGAGTTGTGGATTGGTACATTGTCCTGGTGGAAATGTCACTGACCCGATTTGAAGAGTGCTGGCCTCTTCCCAAGGAATCTCTTCCTGAACTGCCTTAAAACCTCAACATAGTAACCCTAACCCTAACCCTTTGGCCAATCAGCTCTGGTCTATTGACTTCCTTACTCCTCCTACACCTCATATCATCCCAAACATACTCCCTGCCTTCTTTGAATCTCTTATTCCACTCAAAAACTGATGCTCGATCCATGCAATTTGGTTAAAAAGCATTCCATACGTTTCTGTGGCATTTATTCCAAGTTTAAAACAATTTTATTGCATATCGTTCTTCTAAAGTCCAGATTGCATTATTGATATTCACCAGCTGTGACAATCAGGGTTTAGTAGGGTGTATTCCATTTGCTGCTGTAGCTATTCATTTGAACCTGAAAAAAAAAAAATTGGTCAGTCATTTCATAAGGTGTATAGCAATAACATACTGAATTTTCAAGAGTCTACGACAATTTTAAATGCCCATAGGAAAAAAGTCTGGAAACTTATCGTATGACCCTCGTATATATGTTTTTTAACACATTTTGTTGATAACATTCTTAAATGAACCTGAACTCTTTATTGCACAGTTAAATGGTTTTAAGTATTGCTATATAAGAGTCACAATTTAACACCAGTTATTTCTTTACACACACAGTTTGTTCAATACGATCAATCGATAGGACCCCATCAAGTGTTTTTCCTCGGGGTCAGCGAAGACTTTGGAGAGATAAGAATGAAGGAGTTCTCCACATCCCTCTAACCTCTAGGGCTGGAGCTCCACCATCATATGATTTAATGGAATAATCAGGACACGAGTTATGGAGTGTTATATATTGACCCTCGACCGAGCCATCAATCAAGAGATGCACTTGTTTAAATAAGCGGAAGAACAGCGGAAGCAGGTGGGTGTGAGACAATAATATAAGCAGGTGTCCGGGGCCTTACAACTGGAGGGGGTCCCACCACTCTGCAGGGATGTAGTCAGGGTATTCTACAGCGTCCCCAGGCGACTGGGCTTCTCAGGACATGATACAGTTGTAATGTCAGTCATTGTGTTAGTCTTACCCTCAGCTGGGTATACAGGAACTACGTCAAAATGGCAGAGCAGGTTTTAAAAACCTCTATTATAGTTGGAGTTATTTGTCGCTGCCTCCCACCAGACAGGACTTGACACAAGGTCAAAAGCCCGAAGGCCGATTAAAGTGAGGATAAAGGAGAGGGGAAGGTCGAGAACGTGCCGAGACTTGAACCCTGCATGTCTATGCTGCTCATCGACCAACTAGGTGCAATGTGGGTCTAAAGAGGCAAGCAGTTTCACGAATCCAAATCTGGATCCGGGCACGTATGCCAGGTTATAGCTTGAACTAGACAGCAAGTTCTAGTGCTATACATAGAGGACAAAGGTTGCAGTTCGCCCACTGGAATGTGGCTAAGCCGAAGCTGGGGGGCCTTTCGGCCTCGAATCTGCCATTGATTTCGATACCACATCCGGCACGAATGCAAAAGTCAGGTATTATAGTTGGAGCCCCGTAACTTTATATTTAAATGAAATGAAACAGTTGGCATAGGATTCATTTGTTTTCAGTACTCATAATATGTGGCTAAATCATATTTACCCAACTCCTCCGCTCGGGCAGGATATGACACAAGGTCAATTTTTAAGCGGAGTTTAACAGGTTTCAATTCAGAGTTTTCCTTCTCCTAGACTAGTTGCCTCACCAAGCTAGTCTGTCCTACTATTTACCCATAGCTGGAGGGAGAATAATTGGATTCATACTTTTCCCAAGTGTACTAGTGCTATGTGAAACGCAATCAGCCTCGTCTAGGATTTGAACTCGTGTCGCCGTGTCCATTTACTACGACAATAACCATTACACCACGGGCACCTCCTATGACTATGTTTCCGCATATATTTGTCTATGTATCAAGTCCTGAGAAGGTGATGCTGTAGAATACACTGACTGCATCCCTGCAGAGTGGTGGGACCCCCTCCTGTTACATAGCCACAATACAATTGCACGTATACATACACAAATATATGCGGAAACCTCCTATAATATGTGGCTTAATACCAGACACGACTCTGTTCAGCTAAGAACAATTATTACAATCATTCATTCTTGCTGAGTCTTGCAGGAAATTGGCCTTTTGCCAGATATGATCATGTTTAACCAATCACGATTTCTTCTCTTGACTTATCTCTGACTATATTTCATTTTCTTTTCTCTTATTCCGTGCACCAACTTCCAAACCCCAACTTCATTCCCAGCCTCCCCTCTTTTTTTCTTTCCTCCCTCGTTTTTCTTCCTTCCTTCATTTTTTCTTTTTGTTCCTTTCCTATTTTTTTCATCCTGCTCTCTCCTTTTATCCCTTTCCTTCTGTTTTTCTTCCTCTCCTTCTTTTTCCCTCTTCCTCTCTTTTTTCCATCCCAACTTTTTTTTCTCCTCCCCTCTTTTTTACTTTCTCCCCTGCTCACCCAGTAACTATTCGTTTTCAATATCGTTCGCTTCTGACTCAACTTTAGCGTTAAAATACAATTAGCTTTACTCCCTTTTCAGCCAAGCATTCCACACCTTCTACTCACCATTCTCGTCGTTCTCATCAAATTATTTTCCCGCCTTGAAAATATCCCCACCCACCCTTTCTTCCAATATGGCGTGTCCCCTCCTTTCCTTCCAACAGCAGCAATGTTAATCCAAGGATGAAATCTTGGCAAACGGTACTACCAATTCGAATCCCAAGAAAAGCCATTTTCTACGTCTTCTACCTGAATATAAAACAAAAACATGGCGGGACACTGTGGTTCCGGCTCTGGTAGCAACGGTGCATCAGCAGGGGTATTTAACGTTTGCAGAGGTTGGTATATGAGCTATGACTAAGTGCTCGAGGGGTGGTGGTGAGAACAGTGAAATTAGTCGTTGTCGGAGAGAGGTACCACGTGACCTGTCCGATATTTTGGCCTCTTACCAAACAACAATTGTCAGACAAGTGAAAATATTCTTTTCTTTTTCATCTTTTTTTTTTTTCATTTTTTCAATTCTATTTTTCAACAAATACAGTTGCTCCTCACCACACACACACTCTCACTCGATCTATCTATTCTATCTCACACACACACACACATACACATACACGCGCGTGCTCATGCAATTACTCATGCACACATACATACACACACACATACGCACACACACATAAACACATAAACACACACACACACACGCTGGCACGCACGCACGCACGCACGCACATATATATATATATATATATATATATATGTAGAGAACTATGTTTTAAGACTGAATTTCCTCCTAAAAAAGGAGGTATTGTTCATAACACGAGATGTTTTTGAAACATTGTTTCTAGGCTGAAACTTTGATCTGATTGCATTGGATAGATCTAAACAAAGTTTTGCTTTGGTTTAGTTGGATTAAATAGCATATCAACCCTTGTTGGTTATCTCATGCTAAATCCACTTTATATATATATATATATAGGCATTAGATCACCGACAAGGGATGATATGCAATAAAACCC
This sequence comes from Sepioteuthis lessoniana, assembly GCA_963585895.1. Classification (NCBI taxonomy): domain Eukaryota; kingdom Metazoa; phylum Mollusca; class Cephalopoda; order Myopsida; family Loliginidae; genus Sepioteuthis; species Sepioteuthis lessoniana. The sequence continues at coordinate 35,604 of CAUZXS010002824.1, forward strand.
AGCAAAAATATCTTTAATATACGAGGATCATTAAATAAGTTTCCGGGTTTTTTTCGTATGGGCACTTTTATTGATAGTACACACATGAAACTCTAGTCCCCTTCGAAGTAATCTCTTCCGGCTGCAATGCACTTGTTATAATGTTCCAGCAACTTCTTCAAGGCCCCATGGAAGTCCTCTTGTGTGAGCGTGTCAATGACCTTCGTCACACCCTCTTTCATCTCCCCAATTGTCTCATAACGACAGCCTCTGAGCTTAGGGAATAACCAAAAGTCACAGGGAGCAAGGTCTGGACTATAGGGACGCTGAGGAACTGTCTTGATGCCCATCTTGGTCAATTAGTCTGTGACAAGGACGGAGTTGTGGACGGGTGTATTGTCCTGGTGGAAATGCCACAGACCCAATTTGAAGAGTGCTGGCCTAATCCCAAGGAATCTCTTCCTGAACTCCCTTAAAACCTCAACATACTAACCCTAACCCTAATTCTTTTGGCCAATCCACTCTGGTGTATTGACTTCCTTACTCCTCCCACAGCTCTCATTATCCCTCACTGACTCCCTGCCTTCCTTGAATCTCTTATTCCACTCAAAAACCGATGCTCGATTCATGCATGATGTTCCAAAAGCAGCCTGAAACATTCCGTACGTTTCTGTGGTATTTTTTCCAAGTTTAAAACTGAATTTTATTGCATAGCGTTCTTCTAATGTGTCCTGACGTCCAGATTGCATTTTTGAACTTCACCAGCTGTGACAATCAGGCTTTAGTAGGGTGCATTCCAATTGCTGCTGTAGCTGTTGATTTGAACCTGAAATCATAAAAATTGGTCCGTCATTTCATAAGATGTATAGCAATAACAAACGGAATTTTCAAGAGTCTACGACAATTTTAAATGCTTGTACAAAAAAAAAAAAAAAGGCTGGAAACTTATTGAATACACCACACATATGTATAAAAAAGGTTTAGCATTTAATAACCTACAATGCCTGATATACCATAAAACCAAACGAAACCACATCATTTACTGGGCTAATGGGCAAATAGGTAGAGTGTTCGCCAATAGTCGGGGAGGCCAGGGTTCATTCCTAGCTCGAATCATACAAAAGACTCAAAAATTGTACTTGATGCCGCCTTGCTAAACACTCAGCATTATAAAGTACGGATCAAGGGTCAAGTGAAGCAATACAAGAAAAAGGAGTAGCGCTGTCCCCTACATCTTCGTGTGGTCGCTATTGAAAAGGAGTCTTCGGGTTGTCCTGGACTACAGTTGCCAACTTTACTTACTTGATATATATCACCATCATCATCATGTCGTGCCACTAGCACGGATATCCCAGACCCTCTCTCTCCACTTTTCCCTATCGTTCATCGCCCCAGGCAGGTCTTCAGGGCTACATTCCGTATCCTCACATAGCTGCTGAATGTATGTTCGAGCTGGTCGTCCTGCTTTTTCTTGGCCATATGCGGGGGTCCATAGGAATACATCGCTTATGAGCTCGTCCCTGCTTCTCCAGCAGTGTCCTGCATGTCTGGTTCGTCTAACTTGGATAGTTTTCGTGATAGGAGGCAGGTGGCCGTATAGTTGGTGCCTTGTGGGGTGTTGCCGCCAGGACTTGTTCAAGATTGCTCGCAGGATTCTTGTGTAATTGCCGTCTAGCTTCTTCTCCAGCCGTTTTGTTAGCGCCCATGATTTGGGTTTATGGCATATGAACCCTTGTCGATTATTTATTGCCAGATCCTCTTTATGCATATATTTACTATATTTGATTTGGTTTGGTCTAATGTTATGGCATATTAACCGTTGTGGGTTATTTAACGCCGAATCTGGTTTTGTCATATATATTTGATATATATGATTTGGAAACACATTTTTGATAACATTTTTAAACGAGCCTAAGCTCATTCTTTTGCGTACATTTAAATGGTTGCAAGTATTTCAATCTAACCCAAATATTTCTATTTAATCTTTTCTTTTGGTGGGGTCTTACTCCTCTACAGAGATGCAGTCGGTGTATTCGATAGCCCCAGTCGACTGGGCTAGAAAGTTGCATGTTTTCTCTATATGCCATTGGATGTTGAAGAAATATCTTTGTTGTTTATGATATCCGAAAGTTAGAGGCCGTTTATCATACAGAGCATATAATAAAAAAAACCCATTTTTTGTAGCTAAATATCATTTTTAACTCGATAATAAATGATTATATATGTAGAAGTTTACAAAGATTAATATAAAATCGTAAAACTGAAATACAAAATAAGTATAACATTAACGCTAAATCACTCGCCGTTTTTTTACCAAAAGATGCATTGACTGTCGACACTAACCGGAACATCACAGCACCGAGGTGACCAGTCAGACCACTACAGTATATTGTTTATGCGTACAATTTCATGATAGCACAATAGATTGTGAATTCTAATGAATATAAGCTCTAATGTGTAAGATTTCCATGTTTCATATATGGTTGATGTATTTCTGATTTCAGATAAAAATCATGAACACCATACACTATTCAAGTAAAGACAGTTTAAAAGTCGTCTTTTACGCCGCGTAAGTACTATAGTTTGATTGCACCATTTGGATTCAAACAAAACAATTACAACTTCAATTGTTATTCTTGATACAAATATTTTGTACTTAATTATATGTTTTCAAGTATTCCTAACTAACATTAATAATTTCCAAAAATATTTATTTGACCCATAAGTTTAAAACCCAATACAACTACTTTGAAGTGGACTTGGGAGTAATAGCAACAAAGAAGTAACACTATACTCTATAAAGCTTCAGAACAAGAGATTTTTTCATTATATTCAGTTTAGTGTCACAAATGGGAGACCACTTGTTTTGAGCAAGATACAGTGGGCGGTTATTCTGGGCTACAGTGTTTAAATGCTATACATTTTGGTTATAAATAGTAACTAATGATATCCGTTTTAATTGTATTATTTTCCACCAGTGGTTAAAAAATTCTGTCGTTTTTGGGGTTTTTGTTGTTTTTTGGTGGAAGAGGCTTTTTGGTGGGAGGTTAATTTTAAGGTGATTTTTTTATTTATGGGTGATACTCGTATGTGCGCACACGTCGTAGTATGTGTGTGTGTGTGTGTGTGTGTGTGTGTGTGTTTTAGATTCCCACCAAGAACAAAACGTCTAAAGGAGAATTATCAGGACCCACACTTACTTTCAAAAATAACTCGCTGTCACATCAGAAAGACCCAAGGAATTAGAAAGACATCGAAATGTCTGTCAGCTGGGAATGTCTTCAGTCAATCAAAGATGACAGTTCCGCACGTCGGCGAACTGGAAAGAGCTGGCAGATGACACAAGAAAAAGAATTCTTCAACAGATCAACCTGAAAGTCTTCTATCTTCCTCAACTCCAGTTCAGAGTCGCCGGCATTTTGTTTATTGTCACTTACTTGACGGTTTTGTCAACGTGAAACAGCTGTCAGTTGATGAACTGATTCAAAGAAATATTTGTTTGGGTTTTCAACAAGGGAATTGTACAGGTGTCGAGGATATAGATTTTACAAGCACAGCACTACACTCAAATTAAAGATGAGAAATTATCTTTTGGTAGATAGATATATAGATCCACTAATCTCATTCTGATTTCATGTATATATATATATATATATATATATATATATATAACTTTTACGGCTTGGTATTCTGGAATAAACTGGTTTAATTTGGAAGGCAATGTTCATTGGAAAAAAATGTATACTATAAATATCACTTACAAAGGTTTCCTTGTTAAGTTTGCGTCGGCCAGATTTTACCTGTCACCAATTATCCATTTTTTACCTAAGAGTTCTTAGATCTTTCATCTTGCGTGTTTCTTTCTGACAAATACATTTTAGCATTTCATTTTTAAAGATTCTCATTATATATTGTGCATTACTTATTGCCTATCAAAACCCTTACCTATAATCTTTTTTTTTTGCCCAGTCGGCTAGGGCTGTAGAATACAGCGATAGATAGATAGATAGATTGTTCATATCCATCACTGTCGGTTCATATCTATTATCTATCTATTTATGATAACTTGAACAGACTATGATAGATAGATTGATAGATAGATTGTTCATATCCATCACTGTCGGTTCATATCTATTATCTATCTATTTAGGATAACTTGAACAGACTATGATAGATAGATAGATAGATAGATAGATTGTGATAGATAGATTGTGACCAATGTAGACAGATATGAACAGTGGTAATTTACTAAGCTTTTTGCTTAGATGTGGCACAAGGCCATATGAAAGGGGCACCCAATGAGACAGATAGGAACAGTGATAGATATGAAGTGGCAAAGACAAGGTAGATAAATAGATAGATAGGTAAACAGAGATATGGATAGACGGATATATATATATATATATATATATATATATATAGATAGATAGATGAACTGTCTGTGATAGATAGATAGATAGATAGATAGATAGATAGATAGATAGATCTGATATAGATATGTAGCTAACTGGCTAGATATGAATAGTGTCTCTTTATTATTAATGATTGCTACTTGTCAATTTAGACGTTATTTTTTTTCACGGCCTCGGAAACACCTGAGTTAAGTTTCGTGGCCCTCGGACTGAAAAGGTTGGGGACCCTGATCTAAAAGGAATAAGAATTAGCTTTATTAACGGATGCCTGAATATCATCCATAAAGAGACGTGCAAACAGGGAGGGGGACAGTTTTTGCACCTGCTCACTCACTTCTTGGGTGGTCTCCTCCTTAATTGAAATTTGTGTAACAACTTACCCTACGGAAGTTGGATAGGTAAATAACACACACACACACATACACACACACACACACACACACACATATATATATATATATATATATATATTGATACTGTACCTCTCAAGATAAGATTACAAATACTCTTGGCTGGATTTCAATCATTTTATTGCTTTCACTCTGTGCCAAAAGCGTTTTTAAATTAAAACAACGATGGTTTCGAGATATTTCTCTTTTTATTAAAAGGAAGTATGTACATGAAGGTCTGAGTGTGAGTTTGGGTGGGTGGCTCCACATGGTTAGGAGCCAGGTCTTCTCCCAGCCATTGTTATACAGCAGTTGGCGTTATCATGGGAACTAATTTGTTGGTTGATTGGTTGGTTGGGTTTTACGGCATATCAACCCTTAAAGGTTATAGAATGCCAAATCCTGTTTATAAATATATTAAATATATATGATTTGTAAACAAGTAGTTAGTCAGTATCACGAGCCACAGTGTTATATTGTCATCTACAGCATCATAACGACACAATAAATAAACAGACGCAATGATAAAGACTGACACATGCAGGATAAAGACCCAGGAAGACTTCTTTAACAAAATATTTACCTCTCTCTTTATTTGTAAGGGTTCGAAATAGGTTAATCAAGGTTTGACTGTGAGTGGGAGCTGGTGACCGAACATAACTGAAATATTTTGACCCCTGCTCAACCGGAGGTCCAAAGGCCACTCTGCTAGGTGATGGCTTACTTTACGGCATCTTATCAGCATCTTCTCCGGACCTCAACTCATCAGGGCCCAAAGGCCCCTTCGGTCTGATGTGGCTTTCCCTACCACATCTCGTCTCCAACTGCTGCAACTCAACTGGCAACTGCCCGCAACTCAACTGGCAACTCCACTGGCTCGTCGAACTCAACTGAGTTATATAATGGTTCAACGCCCAATCGCATGTTTGATCGTCATCAAGCGGAAATAACTGTCATGCAGTTTAGAGGTCACTCTCTTCCGGTGCATCAGTCTATGAGTGTACCATGGGAATTTTTTTACCATGTCCCATTTCATCAGCCAATTTCCGCCCACGCGATTTCCTCTCCTAACTGCCATTGGAATGTGTCACTTCCTTCCGGTGCATCACCTTGAATTGTATTTTGGGCCTGGTCAAAAGGTCAAAATATAACAAGAGCTCATTGTTAGCACCAAGCTAAATGGTTACAATTATTGCTATCAAACAATAAAAATCTGATTTGTCATCTGTCATTTGTTTGGACTATACATTTATGATTTGTAGGTAAACAATTTGAAAGTGAACTTAATTTCAGATGAATTAGAATCAATTTGTTTGCGCACAGTTAAATAGTTTCAATCATTTGGTATGGTTTAATGGCATATCAACCATTGTAGGTTATTTAATGCCCAATCCTCATTTATGAATATATATTAGATATTTATGATTTGGTTTGGTTGGGTTTTACGGTATATCAACCATTGTAGGTTATTTAATGCCAAATCGTCTTTATACATATATATTAAATATTTAGGATTTAGTTTGGTTTGGTTTTATGGCATATAAACCCTTAAAGGTTACTTAATGCCAAATCGTCTTTACATATATATTAAATATATACGATTTGGTTTGGTTGGGTTTTATGGCATATCAACAATTGTAGGTTATTTAATGCCAAATCGTCCTTATACGTATATATTAAATATATATGATTTAGTTTGGGTTGGTTTTGTGGTATATCAACCAATATAGGTTATCTAATGTCTAATCCTTTTTATACGTATATTATATATATATATATATATATGATTTGGTTTGGTTGGGTTTTATGGCATATCAACCATTGTAGGTTATTTAATGCCAAATCCTCTTTATACATATATGTTAAATATATAAGATTTGGTTTGGTTTGGTTTTATGGCATGTCAACCATTGTAGGTTATTTAATGCCAAATCCTCTTTATACATATATGTTAAATATATAAGATTTGGTTTGGTTTGGTTTTATGGCATATCAACCATTGTAGGTTATTTAATGCCAAATCCTCTTTATACATATATGTTAAATATATAAGATTTGGTTTGGTTTGGTTTTATGGCATATCAACCATTGTAGGTTATTTAATGCCAAATCCTCTTTATACATATATGTTAAATATTTAAGATTTGGTTTGGTCTTATGGCACATCAACCCTTAAAGGTTATTTAATGCCAAATCCATTATTATGCATATAAACAATTCTATTTCAAACAATTCAGTTTAGTATAAGTATTTTTGTTTACACACAATAAATGTCAAAACAGTTCCATTTCAAACAATTCAGTTAAGCATAGGTACACAGTTTAGTTCAATTTGATTCTTCATTTAATTATTATATATATATATATATATATACACATATACCTACATATGTAAACACACGCAGATAGATAGATAGATAGATACGCTTGGGGAATGTATTAACCTTCTTATCCCCATGCAAAAGGGTTAAACAGTATTATTACTCTATTTTGGCAAGGATGGCTTTGGCATTAAATGACCCATGAAGGTTGATATGCCATCAAACAAAGAAACTGAACCTTGATAGATAGGTTTAGTTTGGTTTTGGTTTGATTTTATGGAATATCAACCATTGTAGGTTATTACAGCCAAATCTATTTTTATACATATAAACAGTTCTATTTCAAACAATTCAGTTTAGCACAAGTATACAGTTTCAATTAAAACAGTTCTATTTCAAGCAATTCAGTTTAGCATACAAAAACAGTTTTATCTTAAACAATCCAGTTTAGCATAAGTACACAGTTTAGTTTTATTTGACCCATAGATAATACCCTATCAGCTGCTGCCCCTGCAGGCCAGAGTGGGCCTGGGAGTGATGGCAATGAAGGAGTACTCCGCATTCCCTTAATCTCCGATATTACTGTAGCCTCACCATCTGATTGTTTAGTGTCATATCCGGGACACTCGTTGGGTGGGGTGGGGGTCGTTCTCCTCTGCAGAGAAGGAGTTGGTGTATTCTACCGGCCAAATCGACTGGGCAAAGTTTCATGTATTGCTCACAGTTTTATTTGCACAGAGTTAAATGCTTCCAAGCATTCCTATGTAACATAATTAAAATTTACATCAGACTCTTGTTCGCACACAGGTAAACGGTCAAACAGTTCTATCTGACAATTCGATGGGACCATTTCAGCTAAAACTGCTCCGGGTCAGAGTGGGCCTGTGAATAATGACAATGTATATAATCCACATTCCCCAAAGCTCTAGGACAAGAGCCTCACCATCAAATGGTTTATTGGACACTCGTTGCGGGGGTCTTACCCCTCTGTTGTGGTACATTCGGTGTATTCTACAGCCTTAGTCGTCTAGGCTCAAACTAAATTGTGTAAGCGAACGAACTTTGACTATACATCATCGTATATAACCAAAACACAACAGGGAAATAGACGAAAGGCTGCATCCTCCCCTTAAGCAAGAAAGGTGACTTCGGAATCACCAAGAACTATAAAGATATAACTGTTATTGCTAAAACTGTTTTGATTTATTAAACCTAGCTTCTCAATCGTAACCGACCTTTAGTTGAGAAAGTCCGAAGAAAAAATCCGAATGTTTTTCGGAGAAATCGATCAACGATTTATCAGGTTCCGACTATTCGTCAAATAATCGAAGGTTCATATGCAAAAAATCTCGAGGAAACTTTTTGTTTGTAGGTTTCTCCGAGGCATTCGATTCTATGCTCAAAGGCGCAAATACTTCATCCTTATGTTTTTCTTAAATAAACTGTTACCACTTCAATGATTCTTTACAAAAACATGAAAACAATGGTTCTCTTATCTGACGGTACCACTGGTTTCTTTGAGATTGTCACGAGAATCTTGTAAGAATATGCATTGGCACCGTTTCTATTCATAATCAGCACAGATTATATACAACGAACGTCAATAGATCTTATTAAAAACAAAAAAACAAAAACGTTTTCACACTATAAAAAGAAAGAAACAGATAATATCCAGCTGAAACTATTACTGATGCAGACTACGAAGATGATCTGAGGTTTCTTGAAAATACACCTACCTAAAGCGAATCTCTGCTATATAGCTTGGAACAGGCAACAAGAGGCATTTATCTCTCGATAAACTCAGATAAAGCAGAGTTCATGTGTTTTAATTAAGACGCTGTCATTTCCTAATTAAATGGTAAGAACTTGAAAAGAGTACACAAGTTCACATACCTCAGTAGCAATATCTCATCTACTGAAAACAATGTTAACATTAGCATAGTTATGAAATGATCTGCTATTAACAGTTGGTTAATTAGTTGTTTGGGCTTTATGGCATATCAACCGTTGTAGGTTATTTAATGCCCAATACATTTTTATACGAATAATCAGTTCTCTTTCTAATTCAGTTACGCATGAGTACACAGTTTAATTGTCAAAATCATTTCTATTTCAAGCTATTCAGTTTAGTCAAATAGTTCTAATTTAAACAATTCAGTTTAGCGTAAGTACAGTTTTAATATCAAAAACAATTCTCGTAAGTACAGTTTCAATGTCAAAAACAGTTCTATATCAAACAACTCAGTTTAGCATAAAAACGCAGTTTAAATATGAAAACAGTTCTATTTCAAGTAATTCAGTTTAGCATAAGTACGCAGTTTAAATATGAAAACAGTTCTATTTCAAGTAATTCTGTTTAGCACAAGTACGCAGATTAGTTCTATTTGACCCATACACAGGACCTCATCAGGTGCTACCATTCTGGGCCAGAGTGGACCTGGGAGCAATGATAATGAAGGGGTACTTCACATTCCCCAAAGTTCCAGCATCACCGGAAACTCAGCATTAGATCGTTTAGTGTCAATATCAGGACACTCATTGGTTGGTGGGGGAGGTCCTACCCTTCTGCAGAGGTGCAGTCGGTGTATTCTGCAGCAACAGCCGATTGGGCAAGCTATTGACAGGTTATCTTCTATATAGAAATTGCCCAGTCGGCTGGGGCTGTAGAATACACTGACTGCTTCTCTGCAGAGGGGTAAGACCCCCCCATAAGTGTCCTGGATATGACACAAAGCAATCTGATGGTGAGGTTCCATCAGTGCTGGAGCTTTAGGGAATGCGGAGTACTCTCATTGCCATCGCTCCTAGGTCCACTCTGGCCCGGCGTGGTAGCACCTGATAGGGCCCTATCTATGGGTTAAGTAGAACTAACAGCATACTTATGCTAAACTGAATTGTTTGAGTAAACTGAATAGCTTGAAATAGAAATGTTTTTGACAATTAAACCGTACTTACATTTAAACTGCGTGCTTATGTTTAACTGAATTATTTGAAATAGAACTGTTTTTCGACATTAAAACTGTTTTTACACTTAACTGAATTGTTACTTAGAACTGCTTGAATAGTTTGAAATAGAAATGTTTTTGACCATTAAACTGTGTACTTATGCTAAACTGAATTGTCTTACATAGAACAGATTATTTACATAAAAATGGATTTGGCATTAAATAACCTACAAAGGTTGATATGCCATAAAACCCACCGAACAAAAAACCAAACCATTCTCCATATATTTCTTGTTTCTTTGATTCATGTGTATTTCGTTCGTGTTTTCGTCAGTAAGTGATAATTTTCAATAATTCCAACCTCTCTAATAGCATTTGTCCTTGGGATGCACACGTAGTGTGGTGACTAATATGCATGGCTTTGACGTCATAATAAGTGAGTTCGAACCCCAGTCGCGCTATAACGTTCACTTTTGAACTAATACTCTTTGAGAAAGGTATTGAACCTCCTATATTCCCCTAGATAAGGATTAGATAGTACCACTACTGTTCTTCTCCAAGGATGACTTCGGCGTTAAATAACTCACGAAGATTGATATGCCTTTAAACGAAAAACCAAACCAACATGTGAACATTTGGGATTAGTTTAGATACTCATGGAGTGACTTTGATGCGGAAGATTTTCAGAATAAATGTGATGCTAGGGTTAAATGAATATTGTTATATAATTGCCGAGGGATTTCGTCCTTTGGGTTTAGTTAGGCTGAGAACCTTTTGGCTCAGCACATGGGTTAGTTAGGTGCAAACTTGAGCGCAGGTGTTAACGCGTGCGCGGGGAGGATGTGTCGTTCACAGATGTCAAAATAAAATCTCAGATAGAGGATGTGAATGACGTCATGCACTGGAAGCGTGCGCGGAGGATTTTGGGAGATTTGAGAAAAGTCAGTTAGTTGAGTCTTGCCTCGGAAGAAGGTTGATTTTCGCTTGCTCACCGAAGCCAGGCCAGCGGCCTTGTGGCGGGTGCCACACGTGTTGGGGGGGGGGGTCAGATGGACAAGCCAGCATAGAAAGATTGTGCCTCTCTCCTTATGTCGAAAAACCTTTTAACTCAAAGGTAATAAAAAGGTTTCGTACCTGAACTAAGTAGTCGTGAGTGTTTTTCGTGTTTCGGGATTCCTATGCTATCTCTCTATATGAGTTATGAACATTATATGTACGTTTCACATATCCGTATCATGGGTATGTTATAATTGTTCGTTTCGTCTCTATAACCACCACCACCACCATCATCATTATTATTATCTAACTCCTTTGAGATTTTTTACACCAGTGTTAGCTGATGGTATTTCACTAGTGTTTGAATGACAGCAAGCCTCCTCAAGTCTCCAGGACTCTCCTCATTATTCTGGCCAATGTTAATAATGCTGCAGTTTACATGGTGTTCTCAAGTCCTCCAGTCCCTTTACCAGTCCTTACCATACATATTCGTATGATGGGTATGTTAAAATATTATTGACGGTTCTGGATCAGTTCATTTGATCGTGGTGCAGTGGAAATGGACAGGGTGACACGAGTTCCAATCCTAGACGAGGCTGTTTGCTTTTCACATACCGCTAATACTCTTGGGAAAAATATGAATCCAACTATTTTACAACCAGCTATATATATATATATATATATATATATATATATATATATATATATATATATATATATACGTGGTACATTCAGTAAGTTTCCAGCATTTTTGTTTTTATACAGGCATTGAAAATAGTCGTAGACTTTTGAAAATTCAGTTTGTTATTGCTGATGACTGACCAATTTTTATGATTTCAGGTTCAAATGAACACCTACAACAGGAATTGGAATACACCCCACTAAAGCTTGATTGTCACAACTGGTGAATTTCTGGGCGTGAGGACACTTTAGAAGAACGATATGCAATAAAATTCAGTTTTAAACTTAGAAAAAATGCCACAGAAACGTATGGAATGCTTCAGACTGCTTTTCAACCATATTGCATGAATCAAACATCAGTTTTTGAGTGGCATAAGAGATTCAAGGAAGGCACGGAGTCTGTGAGGGATGATGAGAGGTGTGGGGGGGAGTAAGGAGGTCAGAAGACCAGAGTTGATTGGCCAAAGGGTTAGGGTTAGGGTTACTATGTTGAGGTTTTAAGGGAGTTCAGGAAGAGATTTCTTGGGAAGAGGCCAGCACTCTTCAAATCGGCTCAGTGGCATTTCCACCAGGACAACTCCATCATTGTCACTGACTATTTGACCAAGATGGGCATCAAGACAGTTCCTCAGCCACCCTATAGTACAGACCTTGCTCCCTGTTACTTTTGCTTATTCCCTAAGCTCAGAGGCTCTCGTTATGAGACAATTGAGGAGATGAAAGAGGCTGTGACGAAGGTCATGGACACGCTCACACAAGAGGACTTCCATGGGGCCTTGAAGAAGTTGTTGGAACGGTACAACAAGTGGATTGCAGCCAGAGGAGATTAGTTCGAAGGGGAGTAGAGTTTCATGTGTGTACTATCAATAAAAGTGTCCATACGAAAAACTTATTTAATGATCCTCGTAAATGATAGGGCAGACTGGGCTCTTCCACCTTGGTATGGCAACCTGTCTAGGAAAAGGAAAAGACTGTATTCAAACCTATTAAACTTAAAAATTTACTTAGTGCCTCATCCTGTTTGTGCAAAGGAGTAGTTAATTTATATGAGATATGTCAGAGATACCGAACCCATTTTTGTCCTTCCCGCCATTTTTAAAATGACCAGGTTAAAATTATATTTTGAAAAAATGCAAGACATTTATTTATGTACTTTCTATACAGTTGTTTTTCCTCCTGCAGTCGATATATTTTACGATATATATATCGACTGCATCTCTGTAGAGGGGTAACCGAAACGAGTATTCTGGATATGTCACTAAACAATCTGATGGTGAGATTCTGGTAAGGCAGGAGCTTTGGGGAATGAGGGGTACTCTTTCACTGGCATCGCTCCCAGGTCCACTCTGGCCCCAGAGTTGTAGTGCTTGATAGGGTCCTATCTATGGGTCAAATTGAACTAAACTTCGTACTTATACTAAGCTGAATTGCTTGAAATAGAACTGTTTTGACATATAAACTACGTACTTATTCTAAACTGAATTGTTTGAAATGAAACTGTTTTTAACATTGAAACTGTGCGTACGCTAAACTGAATTGTTTGAAATAGAATTGTTTTGACATTTAACTGTGTGTAAACAAAAACTATTCTCATACTCAACTGAATTGTTTGTAATAGAACTGTTTGACTAAACTGAATAGCTTGAAATAGAAATGTTTTGACAATTAAACTGTGCACTTATGCTAAACTGAATAGTTTGTAATAGAACTGTTTATTTGGCATTAAATAACCTACAAAGGTTGATACGTCATAAAACCCAAACAAACACACATTTATTTTTCTTATATCCCTTTAGTATATATATATATATATACACACACATTAGCAGGCTAATTATTTTACTTTACTCATTGTAGTTTTACGATTACTTACGCAGTTGCTTCGAAGTGAATAGACAAATTTTTTTACTAACAGCAGACTGGTCGTTCTGTGCAAATCAAGTGTAACCACCAAAGAGAAAATGGTTTGGTTTCTTTGTTTAATAGCATATCAAACTTTGTAGGTTATTTAATGCCAAAACCATTCTTCAAGAAGAACAGTAGTGGTACTATTTAACCCATAGCTGGGAGGATAAGGGGATTACCCATACCTTTCTCAAGGGTATTTGCCCGAAAGTGAACGTAATAGCGCGACTGGAGTTCGAACTCGCTTACTACGATTCTGCAGTCCATCACTTTACCCATTACACCACGAGGACACCCCCTAGGGAAAATGGATGGTAAGTTCATATTAAAAAAAAAAAAATGAATACCGTGCCATCTATCAATATATTTGACACTTTTATGTTGAAGATACCACAGTGAAGACCAGATTACCTTCTCCTGTTCTAAAGGCCCTGTGCCAAATGTGTACTTCTTTTTTGATTTGTACATTAGATACGGAAATTCTAATAATATTCATTGAAAATGGTTAATGGATTAGCCGAAAGCGCTAGGAACGAATAATCATTTGGACTATTATTTCCTACGCTTTGTCCACGAAAAGCAATCAAAGGAAAAGCTATAAAGAAAAATCATAAGATGACCCACAATAATGACCCACACCATAGAAAAATAGCCGCCCCCCCAAAAAAAACTGGCATTAAAAGAAGAATTACTCCCAAACGCATTAACAAATTTAGCACTGGTAAAATAAAACAGAAATTCTTCCAAGCTGGAACCATGTTAGATCTACTGTATAGTTGCACCAATTAGACTTTAACGAAACAGTTGGTTGGCTGGTTTTAGCACATCAACCATAGTAGGTTATTTTAAGCCGAATCCTACTTACACATTTATATTAGATATATTATTTGTTTGGTTTGGTTTGGTTTTATGGGATATCAACCATTGTAGGTTTGTTTTAATGCCAAATCCACTTTTATACATATAAACACTTATATTTCAAACAATTCACTTTAGTATAAGTATAATTTTTTGTTTTCACTCAGTTAAATGTCAAAACAGAAGACGTACACAGTTTAGTTCTATTTGACTCATAGGACCTTATTAGGTGTTTCCACTCCGAGTTAGGGTGGACGTGGGAGCGATGGCAATGAAGGGGTACATTGCATTCTCCAAAACTCCAGCATTACTCACCATAAGATTGTTTAGTGTCATAATCAAGACACTCGTTGGCAGGTGGGGCTCTTACCCCTCTGCAGAGATGTAGTTGGTGTATTCTACAGCTCCAGCCGATTGAGTAATATATAAAATAGTTTGTAGGTAACATTTTAAACAAGCCAAAGTTCATTTGTTTACGCAGTTGAATGTAATATAATGGCCGAGGGATTTCGGTTTATGCCTTTGGGTTTAGTTAGGCTGAGAACCTTTCGGCTCAGCACATAGGTTAGTTAGGTGCAACATTAACACAGGTGTTCATGCGCGCGCAGAGGGGACGTGTCACTCAGAGATGTCACAATAGTACACATTGGAAGCGGGGTTACGGAGTGCGGGTGACGTCACGCACCGGAAGAGCACGGAGGATTTTGGGAGATTTTGAAAAAGTCAGTTAGTTGAGATGAGACCTGCCTCGGGGGAAGACGGTTGGTTTTCGCTTGCTCGCGGAGACCTTTGTGGCAGGTGCCACACGTGTTTGGGGTGGGGCGCAGATGAAAAAGCCAGAATAGAAAGATTGTGCCTCTCCTTATGTCGAAGAACCTTTAAACTCAAAAGGTAATGAAAAGATTCGTACCTGAACAAAGAAGTTGTCAAGTGTTTTATGTTCTGTCTTAATGGACATTCCATGTACGTTTCACACAGCCATATTATGGCTATGGTACATAAATAGTTTCAAGTATTTCTATCTAACACCAATAATTCTAGTCATTCCTTTCCACTAAGTTATGTAATACCAATAATTCAAGTCTTTCATCCAGTTAAACGATTTCAAATCTTCCTAACATGAATGAATTCTATTTAGTATTAAATCATTATAATCTCACACCAGTAGTTTTATTTGCACACAGTTAAATTGTTTTATTTAACCCATATGTGGGACCTTGGAGTAATGGCAATAAAGGGCTACTCCACCTTTCCCAGAGCTCCATCAGATAGTTTAGTGTCATATCTCGGGCACTCGTCTGCAGAGACAGTTGGTGTATTTTTCAGCCCAAGTTAACTGGACTGGTTAAGAAAAAAAAAAAAAAAAAAAATTAAATGGAAACACAAGTGTGGTGTTTTGAACGAATACTGGAAAAAGCACCCAACAAAATAGCTATGCTGGTTAAGTTAAGGTGAAATCATAAGCGACGCTCTTCTGTGCATAGACACTGGATGTCGTCTAGAGGACTTTTGAGAGAGAGGAGAGACTGTACTGCCGGTACACCTTTATTTGTTTTCTTAATTCAAGGCGCATTTTAGGACATCCCGTGTATATCTGGGTTTTTTTTTTACCCGTATTTCTAATCCGTAATGCGGTAATAAAATATACAGTAGATTTTTGAAAAGAAAAAAAATTTCGTAATTAAATAACTTGTCCAATTCAAGTTAAAATTATCCTGAATTTTACCGAATGTGCAAAAAGAAATCAAAATTCTATGTTTAAATGTCTCTTTCCTTTCCCAGTGAATGTTATTTTTATGAAAAGCATAACAAAAACAAGTATTTAAAAAAACAAAAACAAAAAAAAAACAAGACATTTAATATCCGTTAAGGTGTACGAGGCGTGTCAGAAAAATTGAACTCATTTCGTTATCTAATGA
Organism: Sepioteuthis lessoniana; assembly: GCA_963585895.1. Lineage (NCBI taxonomy): Eukaryota > Metazoa > Mollusca > Cephalopoda > Myopsida > Loliginidae > Sepioteuthis > Sepioteuthis lessoniana. The sequence continues at coordinate 52,008 of CAUZXS010002824.1, forward strand.
CTTGATTAACACATTAAAAATAATCTCAAATTTCGCTGCAGGTGTAGAAATTACTCAAAAATTTACCTTTAATATTTTCTGGTGGTGAATAATTTAAAGTGTTCTTTTTTTACAAAGAACATGAAAAGTTTTACTTACCCTCCTCTCACTGTCCCATTTTTTTTAGCGTCACACATGGCAATAATAAAATATACGGGGTGTTTTGGGGGAAAAAAAAAATTGTTATTTGATAACTTGTTAGATTCTTGTTGGTAGTGATCTCGAATTTTAACTGCATGTGTAGAAACAGCATTTTACTTTTAAATGCCTTGTCTTTCCTTGCGAATGGTATCTCCACACACAAAAAAAAGGCGGGAACTTTATTTTCTATAGAAGGATCTATTAAAGTAGAACAGGAATGAAGAGCCATTCTCGATCAGGAGAAAGTAGAATGTGATGGATTATCAAATAGTTACTCATTGAATAACAACTTTTCAAATCTGTCGAAAAGACAGCAACAAAACAGGGGGCTGAGGGCCCATTTTAAACACACACACCCAAGAGAGAAAAAAAAAAAAAAAAATCTAATAACTTGACAAATTCTCGTTCACGTGATCTCAAATTTCAGCTGAACGTGTAGAAACGAATTTTTACGTTTAACGTCTTTTTAGGTATAGAAATGTCATTCACGGGGAAACGAAATCTTAATTTCTGAAACCTTGTTTTATACATGAATATAAGATGAAGACATTTAAATATGAAGGATTTTATTTTTTAATTTTCATAGTTAAAAAGTCAACATGTTACCCGATAACAAAGAATTGAAAAATAATGTCGTCAGAATCACGTTTTAAAAAGTTTTTTTTAAATTGTTGAAAATACTGAAGACTTCTTCCAATGTTCTTTCAGAGAAAAGAAAGCCAGGTTTATTCATACAATTCAAATATTTAACGTATAAGTTTTATTTAACGTCTCAGAGCGAGAACTAAACTGAAGTCCTTGATATTTGTAAATGAATAAATTTCTGATTTTAGCCAGAGTCAAATAACGTCAGAGTTATCAACTAATATTTTAAAGTTTTAATCAGTGTTTACAGAATCCAAACAAGAAGCTACAAGATAAGAGAAACGAACTTTTGTTTAAACAGGTGCCACATATCCCAGTGCTGGTACACTCGTCCTCGACTGTCGATACGTTGAAAGTTTCCACTTTGACGTTATCAATAAGATTATATCATTTAACGTGATAAAGAACTGGATTGGAAAGGAAGTCCATACACAAATCTACTTGCTACCAGTACGTGGCACACCAGAGATACATAGCGAGTACACCACATCAAAAGTCTGAAAAGCACTAATCTAGATAAGTTTTTTGTTTAGTAACATAACCTTCGCAAGATATTTAATGCCAAAACCATCCCTGTAGAAGAACAGTAAAGATACAATTTAACCCATGGCCTGTGGGATAAAGGAGTTCATGCCTTTCCCCAGAGGATTTGTCGGTAATAACACTACAGAAGTTCTAACTTGTTTACCACAATGTCGAAGTCCAGTATTGTGAATCATTGCGCCTCGGGGAATTCTCCTAGAGTCTTGGTGAAGCAGTGTCTGCTACCAAATAGATATATTGTCGATTGTCTTTTTTAATAACGAAAGCTTCAAGACCATTTAATAACCGCAGACGTTCTGATTTGCAATACAGCAAAATATATTACACAGTAACACCGACAGTCTACAACCAATCATCTAACACACTCGCATATATATATATATATATACACACACAAAGATGCTTTAAGTTTTATTTGTTGAAGTAGAACCGACGAAGACTACTTTCACCATGTCAGCTAGTAACTTACATGTAACCTACTGAAAAGCGTGCAATGGAGGGGGATTTTTCTTGTCCTTTGTCAAAAAAAAAAATGCAAGTGAAAGTTATGAGATCGTGCAGTTTCAGGGAAGTTAACTTCGACGGTATGCTTTCTATAATTCCTACCTCAGATATATAAAGATGGCACAAAGTATTCTTTTATCCAGATTCACAATATATAAAGCTTTCCGCTGGATTTTTTAGCGTCTGCCCGTGGCTCAGATAACCATAGACTAAGATTATAATTGATTTTTAACGGCATGTTAACCAGTCAAGGCTTATTTTTGTCCCGAGGTTAGGGAATTAAGGTTGGCTTTTTGTGCAGATACTTAGGAGACCAAGTCTGAGCATACGGTTTTAACGAATACGAGTTAAAAAAAAAAAAAAAAACCCAACAAAAACAAAGCTATTTTATCAATAGGAGTGACAGGTACTACTATTTGGGTCTCGAGAAGACCCGGGAGTAATAGCAATCGAGGGTTCTCCACTCTAGCTAGAACTGAAACAACCATCAAATGCAGTTTAGTGATGGACCGTTCGTTGGTGGGTATGCTTAGATCCTCAGCAGAGGGATACAGACAGCCGATAGGACGAGCTTACGATTTAAGAACAGGTCGTCTAGAAAACTATTTACGCGGACATTGTGACAGTTTAATTTCCCCAAACACTAAAATACTGGAATGAGTAAGCAACGGTAGATGACAGTCAGAATTACGGAAAGTGGACTTATAATTTCAGTACAATTCATCTACTTAACTAAACAGGAAATATAAATTTGGTCGTCAGTTACACGCGTGTGTGGGGGGTGTAACAATTGTTCCCGCAACCTTCCAAATGCTCTATTTAGATTTGGAGTGGGTCTTTTGCTTCTTGATTTTGTTTTGGTCCATTTTTTTCTCTTTACGCGATTCTTTTTTGGACGATTTCTCGTCTGATTCTTTATTTTCATGACATTTTTTCTTAATCTCAACCGGGGAATTTATGGCAGAAAATCTACTAACAGAATTAGTATCTTTGGAATCGCCTTCGGGTTTAGTTACCTCTTCGGATTCTTCCTGGTCGTTCGTGTCAGCATCATCGGCTTCCGATTCCACAGACATACTCTCAGACTCTGTGGAATTGTCCTGGCTCCCGTCAGAAGAAAGTTCGCTGGACGCCTCCTGACGTTCATCTGGATGCCAGCTCTCATCCGACTCATCATCATCATCATCATCGGTTGATTTCACAGACGCATGCTGGCCAGAACTTGTTAAAATCTGATCGCTGCTTGTTGCGCGTGACCGTTTCATTTGGGCCTTGCCAAGCAAATTGACCGTACCCTGACCACACGTATACAAGGTTACGACATCGTTAGTGAAGAAAAAAAGCTCAAGTACCTGTTGAGGGTGGTCAGGAGTTAGGGTACAAAGGAGCAACTTATCTTTCAGCGGTGCCCGGTACCACAAAGACACGACCGCTGAAGAATTTTCGTCTGGCGCCATCTCCAACGTTGCTAAAGTTATAACAAACGGATGTAGTACTTGAAAACATCTCAGAACATCCGGTTTTACTTTCATTGCATAGAAAAACATAAAAGGTTTTTCATTGAGTTTTCGTTCTCGTTGCATTTTTTTTTTTTTTAAACGTACCACGGATTACGGTTGATAATTTACTAAGCTTTTTTGCTTAGAGGTAGCACAAGGCCGCATGAATTGGGCACCCAATGAGAACCACGGATTACGGTTGTTTGTTTCTTTGTAGCTTAAGAATTATAAACGCAGACCATGCCAACTTTAACAAAGGAGGGGAGAAAGGCTGGTCTCATTTTGAAGATTCCACTTTGCAGAAAATCTGGACTCTGTTATGAAGGTACTTCAGTCATTGCTCGTTTTTAGTCATTGTTTGTTGGTTCATCTTTTTGTTTTTTCGGTTTTTTTCTTCCATCCCCATCATATACATTCATTGTAAATCATGAATTCTAAAAAATCATACATCGCATTCAGGGTTTTAAGTAGGCCTTTTTTATAGAGCAAATGTGGTATTTTGGTGATTTTGGTATTTTGGTGATTGCAGCGCGCATGACGATGGAAGAATGGTTATATATTGTACTGTTGAATGGGTCGGCGAATGTGGGTAGCTAGGTCCCCTTAGAATATATAGTTAATGCAAGACCGCTACCTTCCCATCCCCCCCAAACTTCAAAGCCTTCTGCCTTCTTTGCATTATATACAAAGAAATAAAGTTTGTTAGTCAAGGTCGCCTGGGGAAACCTAGCATTCATGTCACATGGCTAAGACCTTCACTCCTTAGGACCCAGGGCGTCTTCCCCCAAGCCCTCACTCGCTTCGGTAGGGCTCCATTTATCAATTGACACCTGAGGTGTTTTTTTTATTAGGGGAAAGCGGACAGGGCCCAAAGTATTTTTGGAGCCATCGAGTGTGTCTGGGCAACGGCCCTGCATTCGTCTCCCACGTTAAAAAGGCCTTATGCTACACTTTGGCTTAGTTGGATGCCGATCAAATACCGACGCTGTTATAAAAACCTTTCCTGCATAAAGTTAAACTCAGCGAAACGGTTATCGTCGTAGGACATGGAATCGTTTACCAGAGTTCAAATCCTGGATGAGGCTAGACAAACTGTTTTGATGACTTGGACGATCAAAAGTTTTAATTAGCACACGCCATTTCACTTATTCATTTCGCATGGATATCTCATCATATTGCAATAATTCTCCCTTATTGGTAAATTTAAGGCCCCGGTATCGAAGTCTTGTACCCAAATCTAAGCAAATTTTCGTAAACGATAATAATAATCATCATCATCATGTCACGTTATCAGTACGGATATCCGAGACCCTCTTTCGCCACCCTTCTCTATCGTCCATTGCTTCTGGTAGGTCCTCAGGGCTACATACCGTATCCGCATAGAGCTGCTGTATGTAGGTTCGAGCTGGTCGTCCTGTCTTTGCACGAACACGTGAAGGGATCCACAGGAGTACATCACTTATGAGATCGTCCCTACTTCTCCAACTGAGAAAAAGATTGACGGCAACTACACAAAAATGCTGTAAGCAATATTGAACTAGTCCTGGAGACAGCACCCCACAAGGCAGTAGCTGTACGGCTACCTAACACCCATCACGAAAACTATCAAAATTAAACGAACCAGACATGCAGGACACTGTTGGAAAAATAACAATAATCCTCCTATAATAATAATCCTATAAGTTATAGTTTCTGAGACTCCATCTAAGTTAAGCAGGCGATGAACTTGTTCAGTCCTTAATGGGTGACAACTTTGTCATAATGGAATAAGAAGCGTAATTATTGTAACTGTTGAAAATGGAAATTAAAATTCTGGACGAGATTGTTTACATTTCCCTTCATGCTAATGCCCCATAGAAAGGCATGAAACCATTTGTTCTCCTTTCCAAGCAATGGGTAAATAGTTCGGTAGATTGCTATGAGACAGAGAGAGAGACAGAGACAGAGACAGAGGCAGAGAGAGAATGGAAAATAATGAAAAGGTAAAAATGAATCGAGAAAATCATGAGAGAAAGAAAGAGATAAGGAAAGAAGGAAAGAAAGAAAAATAAATGATAACGATAGAAATAAAAGAAGAAAAAAGATATATACGTAAGAATGAATAAAAGGTACGCCGCAAAAACAATTACGACGCCGACTACGCCGATGACATAGCGTTACTGGCGAATATATCGAACCAAGCCGAAACACTACTGCATAGTTTGGAACGAGCCGCCGCAGACATTAGCCTCGATGCCAATGCACAGAAAACTGAATATATGTGTTATAACCAAACAGGCGACATTTCCACACTTGACGGAACCTCTCTGAAACTAGAAGACAACTTCACCTACCTAGGAAACGGTGTCTCATCAACCGAAAAAGACATCGACACGCGGCTAACGAAAGCATGGACAGCTATCGATAGGCTATTGATCATATGGAAATCAGACCTGACTGATAAAATGAAACGCAGTTTCTTCCAGGCAGCGGTCGTGTCGATACTGCTATATGGATGCACAACTTGGACGCTAACTAAACGGCTGAAGAAGCTAGACGGCAATTACACAAGAATGTTGTGAGCAATATTGTACAAGTCCTGGTGGCAACACCCCACAAGGCACCAACTATACGGCCACCTGCCTCCCATCACGAAAAGTATACAAGTTAGACGAACCAGACATGCAGGACACTGCTGGAGAAGCAAGGACGAACTCATCAGTGATGTACTCCTATGGACCCCCACATATGGCCAAGCAAAAGCAGGACGACCAACTCGAACATACATTCAGCAGCTATGTGAGGATACGGGATGTAGCCCTGAAGACCTGCCAGAAGCGATGAATGATTGGGAGAAGTGGCGAGAGAGGGTCAGGGATATCCGGGCTAACGGCACAACATGATCATGATGATGATGATGATGAATAAAAGGAAGGAAAAAGAACGATGATTGAAAAGAAAGGAAAAAAAAAATGAAAAATGGAATGAAACAAAGAAATGAATGAAACAAAGAAATGAATGTATCGAAAGAGAGAGAGAGAGAGAGAGAGAGAGAGAGAGAGAGAGACGATAGGGTTAAAAAGAAAAAAAAAGAATGAAAGAATGGAAGACGATGAATTTTTGAAAAAAGAGAAAGAAAGACGCAGACTAAAAGGAAAGAAGTGAGATAATAAAATTTGGAAAAAAATAAAAGTAAAAGAAAAGGAAGGAAATAAAGAAGAAAAGAAAGTGGGTGTCAATAAGATAAAAAGGAGAGAGAGAGAGAGAGAGAGAGAGAGAGAGAGAGAGAGAACAATAGGTGAAGAAAGACGGAATAAGCAGAGGAGAAAAAAAAAACAAATAAAAAGAAAGAAAAGAAAAGAAAGAAAAAAGAATAGAGAAAAATGAATGAAAAGCGGGAAAAAAAGATGGAGAAAAAAATCATGGATATATATATATATATATATATATATATATATAAAAGTTGAAAACCATTTACTAAAAAAACATTTTCAGTTTCTCTTTAAATTCCTTTCTTAATCCACAAATATATATATATATATATATACGCCCATATATATACGCGCATATATATATATATATATATATAGAAAGATAAAGGTTGAAAGCCATTTACTAAATAAACATTTTTAGTTTCTCTTTGAATTCATTTTTTAATCCACACACACACACACACACGCACATATATATATATATATATATATATATATATATATATATATATATCACTAGAGTCATCATTTTTTTTTCGCAAACTGTTCTTTAAAATGTTTTGGAGAAACTTTTCGTAAAATCTCTCAACATATTTTCGACATTTGCACATCAAAGTGAAAGGCCAGAATCGTTTATCACCAAAAATAACTTATTGAAAATAAAAAATAAAAAGATAAAAAAGACAAATGAAAACAAACAAACAAAATGCAAAATCACAAACAATTTTTTAAACGATTTGATGGCTTTGCCAAATACTAGAACAGTCAGATCAATAAGGCATATTTTACGAAAAAAAAAAAGAAATGAATATATCCCCCAACCCAAAAAATCTACAAAAACCCACAAAAACAACTTATATAATAAAACTAGTTTTACTTGGAAAATTAGTGCTAAAAATTTATAAAATCCCTTCTTTAGAATAATCTGATTATATATATATATATATATATATATATATAATCAGATTATATACTCCCCTACCCCCGTGGGGTTGAGTTCTCTGACGAAGAAGTAATCGTGTTGCCATTATCGCTCATTGCAAGACTCTACGTATTTGAATTGAGGTCTCGGCTACCGTTTGAACGGATGTATGTAAACAATAGTAATTGTGATTCATAACCGTTTAAAATTTACTTCGCAGCTAATATCTCCTCGTGGCTGAATGGTTAGAAGCTTTGGTTTGACGTTTGAGTCAACCCGGTTTCGATCCCAGCCACGGGAAGCTACTGTCTAGCCACACTGATGAGTTCTGAGAGAACGAAACAGATCTGTCTGTGGATGACTATATATATATATTAGATCCTATCCTAGATACTGAGTACTCACCATATTATATTGCACTTGATTCGACACAAACCCACATAACGATTTAGTGACAACCAACACTGTTATATATATATATATATTGTCACGTGATAGCTCACGGAGACGAAGAGGTAAGACTGAGACTATCCTCCTGTGTTGAATTAGCACTATCTAGCAGTCAAAAAGTGACCGTTAAGAGAGAATGTGGGTCACAGAGGGGATAAACAGGTGTTCGCACTTAGTGACCTCAGGTCACCGGACATCGGAAGGAGAAAGAGAGAGAAGCCAAATGATTGGCTGGGACCCCAAAACGGAAGAGGGGCTCCCTTCCCCTCAGCGGAAGAAAGGACAAGAATTTAGTTTTTGAGCAGGGTTCATAGCGGGCAGACGAACCATAGCCACTTTACTCCGGGTTGAAGACAAAAGATTAACTGAGACATGAGAGACCCGAGTCCCTCAAGCCAGTACTAAAAACAGAACAAAGTCTATTAGCCCGTAAAAGAAGAACGATTCTCCAGTGGAACCCCGTCGAAAATAAGATAAGTAACTTTGGGGACATTTTTCCTTTATACCCAAATTTCGTTTACCACTCCCTCTCTCTCAATTTGAAGAAAGACAAAAGTCAGAAAAGACGTTTATATTCGTGGACTGTCCAATTATATGTTTTGACACTCTGAACGTGTATATATAAGTAGTAAAGGATTTTATGTATTTTCATGTTACCATGTGGTCTATGTTGTTACTTCATGCTTTCTTTTCAGCTTCTATTCGCCTTATGTTATCTTGCTTAGAATTGTCCTATTAATTCCTAAAGTATCACACGGGAAACCGGAGTTGCCGACTACTACAATATTAATATTATTACGACTAAAACCTGTAGGCCCATATTCTTCTGTTGTCTAAGGGGAAGAAGTTTAGCGGCCTGGTGGGTGTGTGATAGTGTGAAATTTGGAACCCCTTTGCCAGCGGTGGTCAGTCTGGCCCTAAATTATTCCCTCACGTAATATGCCAGTTCTTATATGCCTGAGAGAAAAACTCTGAACAGGACTTATTCTGTAGGGGATCAAGTGCCAACCTGCCCCGTCTTCACACGTGCGAAAATAAAGTCCCGTTTTGGGATTTTAGACAATTTCGCGTCACAATATATATATAACAGTGTTGGTTGTCACTAAATCATGATGATGATATATATATATATATATATATATATATATCATGTCATGTCACTAGCATGGATTTCCCTGACCTTCTTTCGTTACTCCTCTCAATTGTCCATCGCTCCCGGTAGGTCTTCCAGGCAACATCCTGTATTAGTACAGAGCTGTTGTATATTGGTTCTAGCTGGTGGTCCAACCTTTGTTCAACCGAGTGAAGGGGTCCACAGGAGTCTATCGCTTAAGAGTTCGTCCTTACTTCAGAGTCCTGCACGTCTGGTTCGTCTAATTTGGGTGGTTTTTAAGATGGGCACTCGGTGGCCACACAGCTACTGTTTTGTGGGATGTTGCCTTCAGTACTTGTTCAATACAGCTCATAGCATTCTTGTGTAATTGCCGTCCAGGTTTTTCTCCATACGCTTATATATATATATATATATATATAAATTGCATGATATATATATATAATGCGATTTGCTTAATCACTTCAGACAGCTTATATATATATATATATATAGTCATCCACAGACAGATCTGTTTCGTTCAATCAGAACTCATCAGTGTGGCTAGACATATTAGCTTCCCGTACCTGGGATCGAAACCCGGTTGACTCAAACGCCAATCCAAGTTTCTCACCCTTCAGCCACGAGGTGTCATTAGCAGCGAACTTAATTTTAAACAGGTATGAATCACAATTACTTTTGTTTACATACATCCGTTTAACGGCTACCGAGACGTCAATTCATATATATGAAGAGGCTTGTAATAAACGCTAATGGCAACACGATTACTTCATTCGCCGGAGAACTCAACCCTACGAGGGTAGGGGAGTATATATCTCTATAGTCATCCACAGACAGATCTGTTTCGTTGAATCACAACTCTTCAGTGTGGCTAGATACGTAGGACGCTTGAAGCCGGGATCGAAACCCACCCAACTTTACGTTAGACTTAGTATCAGACCGCTCGGTCAACAAGCGTACCACGCCAGCAAGGGAGTTATAAGGTATATTAAGTAGCAGCAGCAGCGTTTTTTTTTTGTTTACATTTTATACCTTACCGGATACCAGAGTGCTCAATTCGTTCGAAGATCTTTGCATTATGCGAGCGACAGCCGTGAATTCCTTCGCGAGAGTGCTGTATGTATGTTTGTACATTCCTTGTCTGAAGTTTTTAAGCAAATCACATAAACTTCTATTATTTGAATTTAGTTTGAGCAAAAGTCATCTTTTAAACAATCTATTTCGATGTCAAAACAAAACCCGAGTTAAAATTTTAGATAATATCAATATTTTTTTTATTGAAGTTATTGAAGTTATTTGATGGATTCTAAAAAAAACCTGCCCTTTGAAGTTACTCGGCAAAACCAAATAATCACATTTTACTTCAATAAAAAGATAACGAAATCATTAAAAATTGATCCACACAAACAAATTGATCAAATAACAAACACAGAAAATAAGTCTGTGAATCCTTCCCATTTTAATATTGTGACCTTTCTTCTCAGTAACAGCCAGCAATCTATTATCCATCGATTCTGTTAATTGTTACTTATCGATTCTGTTAATTGTTACTTATCGATTCTGTTAATTTTACTTATCGATTCTGTTAATTGTTACTTATCGATTCTGTTAATTTTACTTATCGATTCTGTTAATTTTACTTATCGATTCTGTTAATTGTTACTTATCGATTCTGTTAATTGTTACTTATCGATTCTGTTAATTTTACTTATCAATTCTATTTCAAATGATTCAGTTTAGCATGAGCACGCAGTTTAAATGTAAGTACGGTTTCATTGTCAAAACATTTTATTTCAAGCTATCCAGTCCAGTCAGTTTAGCATAAGTATGCCGTTAGTTCTATTTAACCCATAGATAGGGCCCTATCAGGTGCTACCACGCCGGGCCAGAGTGGACCTGGGAGCAATGGCAATGAAAGGGGTCTCCGTATTCCTCAAAGCCCCATCATTACTGGAACCTCACCATCAGATTGTTTCGTGTCATATCAGGACACTTATGGGGAGGGGTCTTACCCCTCTGCAGAGGTGCAGTCAGTGTATTCTACAGCCCCAGCCGACTGGGCAACCGGACTTGATGGAGGGCATACTATTATCGTCTCCCTGAAAATCTTTGATGCCGAAAGAATTCGCAGATAAGCTTACATACACGAGAAAGGATATTACCGTACATAAATACAAACTTCACTTTGAAACTGTAAAACTGGGACTTGTATAATCCAAAGAATTTTAAATGCAAAGACTTTTACTACGCAAAGAGAGTCTTCCTAAAAAAATGAATATCGTTAGTACTTTTCAGCTTAACTCTTTCATCGACTTTCAATGCATCAATAAAGGTTTGTTTGACAATTCCGGCAAGGGCACGTGGTGCAGTAGATAAGACGTTGAGTAGGAAGGTTCTTCTGAATGACATCAGCTGAAGGTTGTGGGTTCAATCCCAACAACAGGTAAAAATAATAAAGAATTCTTATTATAACTTAACACTTGTACCCGGTCATCGTCAATAGAATCGGAACTGTCTATCCCTGTGGTTCAAATAAAGGGATCAGTTCGATATTCTTTGTGGACTCTGAAGTTCTACATGAAACACCTAAAGAAGGCCGTAGAATATATCGGCAGAAACGTTTTGATTATAGCAATAAAGATGTGGTCAATCGTCCAAATATTCTAACGGATAACAAGACATGCTAATTTCTGAAGTCTACTCCTGGAGACATATTTATTTCCTGTATCCACGTATTTAGATAGATATGTTTATTTTTTAACTTATAAATAACCAACAAAGGTTGATATGCCATAAAATCCAACCAACCAACCAACTAAACTGAATAGCTTGAAATAGAAATGTTTTTAACAATTAAATCGTGCACTCATGCTAAACTGAATTGTTTGAAATAGAACTATTTGCATAAAAATTGGATTTGGCATTAAATAACCAACAAAGGTTGATATGCCATAGAATCAACCAACCAACCAACCAACAAGGGACTTTCCCTAAGAGTGCTGTTGAATTTAGAATCAGCTGGCAAATACTAAGTTTCTGTTGATTGTCAGTTGTCTTATAAATGAAGCTTTTCACTTATTTATATAAATATTTATATTCATGTTATATCTTAAACTGAAATGATCGTAAAACAATCACAGATGTGTTCTCTGAATATATTAAAGGTGCTACATTCAGTAAATAAAAGAATACATAACTAAAAAAAATTGCCTAAGATAAAAAGTTTGCAACCGATTCAAATCTTGCTGGAAAGTCTTTATTATCCGATAGATAGAATATCGTTGCTTGATTCTTTGAGTTTTATTACATATCAATACATGCAGTTTATTCATTCCCAAATTCTCTTTCTCTCTCTCTCTCTCTCTCTATATATATATATATATATATATATATATATGTATATATATAAGCTCCCCCACGGTATAAAAATGTAAACAAAAAAAAAAAAGAAAAACACTGCTGCTGCTCTTGCTTATGCCTTAGAATTCCCTAGCCGACGTGGTACGCTTGTTGGCCGAGCGATCTGATACTAAGTCTAACGTATAGTTGGGCTGGTTTCGATCCCAACTTCAAGCGTCCTACGTATCTAGCCACACTGAAGTGTTGTGATACAACGAAACAGTCTGACTCTGGATGACAATATATATATATATATATATATATATATATATTTGAGGTACATGAAAATTTCTATTAACAAATGAATAATGAAATCATTGGTAAAAAGAAGGGGAACTATTCTAAAACAATAAAATAGCGAGTGCCCTTTCGTCCGGCACTTGTCAAGCTTAGTCACCGAAAAAATATTTAAAGATATTTTATTTACACCCCGTTTTTAAATATTTTTAAGCGAATAGTTTGAAGGTAACTGTATTTTTAAACGAGCTCTGAGAGCTCATTTGTATTGCTATCTCACACTAATAATTCTATTTGGCGTTAATCATTTGTTTGCACACAGTTTAAATGGTTTCAAGTATTCCTATCAAACACTAATAATTCTATTTGAAATTAATCATTTATTTGCACCCAGTTAAATTGTTTCAAGTATTCCTATCTAACATTGATAATTCTATTTGATGTTATTCATTTGTTTGCTCACAGTTAAATCGTTTCAAGTATTCCTATCTAACACTAATAATTCTATTTGATAATAATCATTTGTTTGCACACGGTTAAATGGTGAAGTACGTATTGCTCTCTATTTGCTGTCTAAATTTCTGAGACGAAGCTTGATGATTTTTATCATTAACAGTTTTCGGACTATTGTCTTCATATCTATTGTTATTTCCATAACGTTTCGGTCGATATGTCCTCCGGTGTTTCAGGTGTTTGTCGAACTCAGGAACCTACACATAACTTCGAACTACGCCCTTTATTGAAGGGGTCACCTGTTCTGATCCCGTTTGCCATATTGTCCAGCAGGACACATAGCGTAACGGTTATAGGCGTTGGTTCCCTAAGCATCTAAGGAGACAATCATTTGCTGGTTGCTGGTTCAATCATGACTGCAGGCGAGTAACAATACAGGAATACTTAACACTTGAACCCGGTTATGGCTAACGGAATCAGAATAGAATATTAATTTTGAATATTGGTAATTAGTTGGCACACTGTTAAATGGTTTCAAGCAATGCTATCCAGCTCAAATATTGCCCAGTCGGCTGGGGCTGTAGAATACACGGACAGCACCTCTGAAGAGGTGTACGACACCTCCCAATGAGTGTCCAGATATGACACTAAATCTGATGGTGAGGTTCCAGTAATGCTGGGATTTTGGGAAATGCTGAGTATCCCTTCATTGCCATTGCTCCCAGGTCCACTCTGGCCCGGCGTGGTAGCACCTGATAGGGCCCTATCTATGGGTTAAATAGAACTAACGGCATACTTATGCTAAACTGAATTGTTTGATTAAACTGAATAGCTTGAAATAGAAATGTTTTTTTTACAATTAAACCGTACTAACATTTAGACTGCGTGCTTATGCTAAACTGAATTATTTGAAATAGAACTATTTTTTGACATTGAAACTGTATTATACTAAACTGAATTGTTTAACATAGAACTGTTTTGACATTTAACTGTGGGTAAACAGAATTTTATACTAAACTGAATTAGATGAATCAGAACTGCTTGACTAAACTGAATAGCTACAAAGAGAAATGTTTTTCACAATTAAACTGTACTTACATTTAAACTGCATGCTCATGCTAAACTGACTTGTTTTAAATTGAACTGTTTTTTGACATTGAAACTGTACTTACACTAAACTGAATTGGTATATATAACGGTTTGAATAAACTGAATAGCTTGAAATGTTTTGACGATTAAACTGTGTACTCATGCTAAACTGAATTGTTTTAAATAGAACTGATTATTTACATAAAAATGGATTTGGCGTTAAATAACCTAAAAAGGTTGATATGCCATAAAAATCCAACCGACCAATAAACCAACCATGTCAAATAGTTCTATTTGCACGTAGGTAAAGGATTTCAAGTATTGCTATCTAACAATGTTAATTCTATTGAATATTAAATAATTTTTATCACAACTTTAAATGGTTTTAAGTATTTCTAACTAATAATTCTATTTTTCAAGTATTTTTATGTAACATAAATAATTTGCACATAATTGAATTAGGTTTGGTTTCTTTGTTTTAATGGCATATCAACCTTCGTGGGTTATTTAATGCCAAAGCTATCCTTCTAGAAGAGCAGCAATGAAGCTATTTAACCCATATGCCTTTCCTAAGGGTATTTGTCCAAAAGAGAACATGATAGAACGACTGGAATTCGAACTCGCTTACTACGATTCCGCAGTCTAGCGCTTTAACCATTACACCACAAGGACACCCCAGAGCATAATTTGGTTTCAAATAACAAAGTAAATGATGGAACATTTTCAATTGACATTTGAGTCCAAACTGCATCATCATCATCATCATCATCGTCATCATCATCAGGTACTACAACTCCGTGTCAGAGTGGACCTGGAAGTAATAGCAATGAAGGGTCACTCAGACAGAGAGTAGTAGAAGGTAGCACTTTGTGGCGTTAAAGCTTAAATAACATTGGGTTCTCTTATGGATTCCTATGCGTGGACACACCAGTTTTGACTTACAAGCAAAAAAACTTATTATAATAATAGAGATGAAGACAATAGTCCGAAAACCCTTAATGATGAAAATCACCAAGCCCGTGGTATAATGGTTATCGTCGTAGGAAATGGACACCACACGAGTTCAAATCCTGGAAGAGACTGATTGCATTTCACATAGCACTAATACCCTTGGGAAAGGTATGAATCCAATTATACTCCCTCCAGCTATGGGTAAATAGTAGAACAGACTGGGTTCTTCAGCCTTGGTGAGGCAACTAGTCTAGGAGAAGGAAAACTCTGAATTGAAACCTGTTAAACTCCGCTTAAAAATTGACCTTGTGTCATATCCTGCCCAAGCGGAGGGGTTGGGTAAATATGATATTTTGACATCACTTTCAGTGGATGAGATGTTGCTACCAAGGAATAGGAACTAATCTACTACTTTCAGAGACCAGTTCATATTCGTCGATAACAATAACTCGTCAACTACATTCTAATTGAATTATAATGTCATATTTTCTCACAGCTTTGGTATCAAATAACCCAAGAAGGTTGATATGCCATTAAACTATTGTCAAAGCTTCAGACTTTGTTCGCCAGTTCCATTTCCTATGACGATAATCGTTTCGCGGTAGTTAGGTTTGGTTTCATTATTTAATGCAATATCAACTTCCATGGGTTATATAATGCTAAAGCAATATTGGTAAAAGAACTGTAATGTAAGCTATGATTGTTATGATAAGGCGGGGGTTATACGAGGATCATTAAATAAGTTTTCAGACATTTTTCGTATGGGCACTTTCATGGATAGTACACACATGAAACTCTTGTCCCCGTAGAAGTAATCTCCTCCGGCTGCAATGCACTTGTTGTACCGTTCCAACAACTTCTTCAAGGCCTCATGGAAGTCCTCTTGTGTGAGCGTGTCAATGACTTTTGTCACAGCCTCTTTCATCTCCTCAATTGTCTTATAACGACAGCATCTGAGCTTAGGAAAAAGTAAAAGTCACAGGGAGCAAGGTCTGGACTATAGGGAGGCTGAGGAACAGTCTTGATGCCCATCTTGGCTAAATAGTGTGTGACAAGGATGGAGTTGAGGACTAGTGTATTGTCTTGGTGGAAATGCCACTGACCCGATTTGAAGAGTGCTCGCTTCGTCCGTCGAAATCTCTTCGAAATCTCCCTTAAAACCTAAACATAGTAACCCTAACCGTAACCGTAACCCTTTGGCCAATCAACCCTTGTGTATTGACTTCCTTACTCCTCCCACATCACTCATTATCCCTCACAGACTCCCTGCCTTCCTTGAATCTTTTATGCGACTCAAAAACCGATGCTCGATTCATGCAATATGCTCTAAAAGCAGTCTAAAGCACTTCATACGTTTCTGTGGCATTTATTCCAAGTTTAAAACACAATTTTATTGCATATCGTTCTTGTAAAATGTCCTGACGTCCAGATTGCATTTTTGAAATTCACCAGCTGTGACAATCAGGCTTTAGTAGGGTGTATTCCATTTGCTGCAGTAGCTGTTGATTAGAACCTGAAATCATAAAAAATGGTCAATCATCTCATAAGATGTATAGCAATAACATACTCAATTTTCAAGAATCTACGACAATTTTAAATGCCTGTACAAAAAGGTCTGGAATCTTACTGAAGGCACCACGTGCCTTTCCTGCTGGTATTTATCAAAAAGTGAACGTAATAGCACGACTGGAGTTTGAACTCGCCAACTGCAATGTCGCAGTCTTGCACATTAGCCACTATACCACAGAGTCTCATCCGTCGTAGCAGTTGTAGTATTCGGGTATTTCAGTCACTCAAAATAGTCAATATCATTCATTTCGTTGACTACTTTAGAGTAACAGAAGCCAGACGGGTGGAAGTCGATATAAATCTACGGCGCATGCGCGGCAAAGTTTGAAAAACCTTTTGCGACATCGGGCAGAATGCCGTTGTATAGGTAGGTCTTCACACACTCTGTTTTTCTGGGCACGTTCCTGGACAGACGTAACCCATTAGAAATGTAAGCGATGGGTTTGTCGGCAGAAGACGTCTTCCCGGCTAATTCGATTTGACTTTCATAAAAACCTTTTTTTTCCCCCTTCAACTCTTGTCGAAATGGTGACCCCATTTCGAAATAAAAGTATATGCGTTTTGAAGCTTTGATATCGCATGAAGTTTACCTTTGTCTGACACAAGGTCAGCACGTTGATCGGTGGTGTGGAAAGATTATCTTAGAACTAGAAAAAAAAAAACAACTATAAAATCTAGAAAACAATACTGGACATGGTTGTAAAAAGGAAACCTTAAGAGAGAAACCGAATCTTTATCAACAGTCACTCAAATCAATGTCATAGAAACTAATCATATCGAAAATAAAATTGATAATACACGGGAGAAAAGCGAGTGTAGGTTATGTGGTGTAATGGTTATCGTCGTAGGAAATGGACACGGCGACACGAGTTCAAATCTTGGACCAGATTGATTGTATTTCACATAGCACTAATACCCTTGGGAAAGGTATGAATTCAGTTATTCTCCCTCCAGCTATGGGTGAATAGTAGGGCAGACTAGGTTCTTCAGCTATGGTGAGGGAACTAGTCTAGGAGAAGAAAACCTCTGAATTCCAACCTATTAAACTCCGCTAAAAAATTGACCTTGCAGCATATCTTGCCCAAGCGGAGGGGTTTGTAAATATGGAGAGAGATAAAACAATCGCATAAGTGAATGCTGCTAACCAGAGAAAAAAAAAAAAGAGTAGGCATGGTTGGGTAGGAAAGGTGATCCACTGGAAATTGTGCAAGAGACTGAAAAAGGTCTGGTGTTTTCTGTGTTCGCGTTATCTGATCGGCTCGACTGTTGAGGTATATGTAAAATGTTTTTGGTTGAGACATAATTTCCATTTTTTGAAAAGCAATTTGTAATTACGCATTTCAAACTCCCAATGCAGCAAACGCAACCTGAAATTACCTGATTGAAGAATGCCTTCATTGGACATTTTTTTCAGTAGTGAAAGAGTGCCAATCTATGGTCTCACACCTCTAAATTGCTGGAAGTGAAAGTGAAAGTGAAAGACCATATTCGATATGTAAAGTTGTGGGACTTTCAAATAACAAAAATGCTACCAAAAACAGTAAAGAAAGTTTCTTGTGTTTGAGGCCAAGGTGTTATTACTGACCGCCAAGTCCGAAACTAGTTTACAAAGTTCTCTTTCCGGCCATACGTAATTGAGAAATAAACCCAAACTAGAAATTTCATCAGACCTCAATGAAGATGCTTTTTAAGAATTGGTAGAATGCAATCTACACAAAGTACTCGAGAATTGACTCTTGACCTCAACACATCCCAATCCATAATCAAATTAGATAAGAAAAGTGAGCAAGCTGGGAGTTTGGCTTCCTCGTACTCTAGTGAGAAGAATAAGAAAGATTGCATGTCCATAGCGATAAGTCTTTTTTCAAGGCAGAGAAATTACCTGTTTCCATTTCGCATAGCACTAATACCTTCGGGAAAGGTATGAATCCAATTATTCTCCCTCCAGCGAGGGGCAAATAGTAGGGCAGAATGGGTTCTTCAGCCTTGGTGAGGCAACTAGTGTAGGAGAAGGAAAACTCTGAATTCAAACCTGTTAAACTCTGCTCAAAAATTGACCTCGTGTCATATCCTGCCCGAGCGGAGAGGTTGGTAAATATGATAAAAGGTGGGGTCACTTCGGTATTATTCATTGTGATTTTTAAACAGGAGTCAGACTCAATTCTGACCAATACTCTCAACAGCTTCTGCGTCTGCATGAAAATCTTTTAAGAAAATTCCTCGAATTCTTCACTTGGAGAATTATTGTGCTCCTCCCCCATGACGCAAGGCCACATTCAACAAGAATCATGCAGGAAAAAACTATTGGGTTTCGCCTATTCTTTTTCCACCCCATTCCCCATACTTCCCAGTCTTTGCTCCAAATGATTTCCATTTTTTTCGATCTTTACAAAATTCTTTGAATGGCAAAACGTTTTCTCATGTAGACCAGGTGAAAAGGTTTCTTGTCTTAAACTCGAAACCAGAGGAATTTTATTGGGGGGGGGGAGGGAATCATCAAGCTACCTGGTAAATTACATGATTAAAAAAGAATAGCGAATTTACTATATATTGGAATTAATTCATTGTCAGATTATTCATGAATTAATTTTATATCGTACAAAAAGGCAGTTTATATATAACTCAATCCAATATATATATATACGAGGATCATTAAATAAGTTTCCAGCCTTTTTTCGTATGGCCACTTTTATTGATAGTACACACATGAAACTCTAGTCCCCTTCAAACTAATCTCCGCCGGCTGCTATGCATTTGTTGTAGCGTTCCAACAACTTCTTCAAGGCCTCATGGAAGTCCTCTTGTGTGAGCGTGTCAATGACCTTCGTCACAGCCTCTTTCATCTCCTCAATTGTCCCATAACGACAGCATCTGAGCTTAGGGAATAAGCAAAAGTCACAGGGAGCAAGGTCTCGACTATAGTGAGGTTGAGGAACTGTCTTGATACCCATCTTGCTCAAATAGTGTGTGACAAGGATGGAATTGTGAACTGGTGCATTTTCCTGGTGGAAATGCCACTGACCCGATTTGAAGAGTGCTGGCCTCTTCCCATGGAATCTCTTTCTGAACTCCCTTAAAACCCCAGCATAGTAACCCTAACCGTAACCCTTTGGACAATCAATTCTGGTGTATTGACTTCCTTACTCCTCGAACACCTCTCATTATCCCTCACAGACTCCCTGCCTCCCTTGAATCTCTTATGCCACTCAAAAACTCATGCTTGATTCATGCAATATGGGTGAAAAGCAGTCTGAAGTATTCCGTGTGTTTTTGTGGCATTTTTCCAAGTTTAAAACAGAATTTTATTGCATATCATTCTTTTAAAGTGTCCTGAAGTCCAGATTGCATTTTTGAAATTCACCAGCTGTAACAATCAGGCTTAAGTAGGGTGTATTCCAATATCTGCAGTAGCTGTTGATTAGAACCTGAAATCATAAAATTGGTCAGTCATCTCATAAGATGCATAGCAATAACATACTGAATTTTCAAGTCTACGACAATTTTAAATGCCTGTACAAAAAGGTCTCGAAATTTATTGAATGCACCACGTATATATATATATATATATATATATATATATATATATGTGTGTATTGAAAGAAGAACAATAGAGACCATCCTTTGCTTATTATAAATTTATTTCAGCAGGTCACTGATAAAAACAACTAACCTCTTTTTATGTGATGGCTATCTGAAGAGGTTGGTTTCTCTTATAGAGTGGTCAGCTAAAATAAATTTATAATAGCAAAATAACGTTCTGTCGAGTTTTTCTTCCAATTATGTCATGCAGGGTGTCTCAAAATAGATACAACCCATTAATAGGATAATGGTTTATTACTGAGACACGTACAATGGCGGTCATTTGGAACATATCCTGTAAAAAATACATCCATTGAGCTACAAACATCAAATCAATGTTTTTTTTAAATTGTTATTATACTAGCCTCCAGGACATGCAATCTTTTTTTGTTTCTTGTCTCAGTAATTAACCATTGTCTTACTAATTGGATGCATCTATTCTGAGTCAGTTTGGAATAATTTTGTCTCTAAATAAGCAGTGACACAAAATATTTTCCTCTCTTGTCCAAAGCAATGAGATCGAGTTTTAATAGTTGTTTAAATATACTATTTTCAAATCAGAAATAAAAAAAATATTATTATTAGTTGAGTTATTAACAGTCACATGGGTCCCGCATGTATTGAGACAGCCTATATTAAGGAATTGCATCTATTTTGAAACAGTTTCGAATGATTTTGTCTCTAAATAAGCAGCGGAGAGGTTGGTAATGTTTTTTTTATCTTTCGTCCAAGATATTGTGATCGAGTATTAATATTTGTTATAAATCTGAAACAAAAAAGAGCTCAACATTTTTATCAGTTGTGTTATTAGCAGTCACATGAGTCCGATATTTATTGAGACAGCCTATCTATATACTTATGCTGATTGAGCAGAAATAATAGGACAGTCTTATAGGTCCAATGTATATTGAGACACCTAAAATAAATTTGCTTTGTATGATATTTACATATCTATGCATTAATAATCATACATTGAGCACTCCTGGAGATTTATAAAAATCCTCTTATATATTTTCCAATTTGAATAATTCCCGACTCATCTTCATAGAATATATATATATATATATATATATTGGCATGTAGCCCTGAAGACCTGCCAGAAGCGATGAATGATAGGGAGAAGGGGCGAGAGAGAGTCAGGAATATCTGTGCTAGCGGCACGACATGATGATGATGATGATGATGATATTTTGGCAGCATTTCTTCGTTAATACAAATTTCATTAAACACAATAGACATTTTATGTCTACATATTTTCTTCTGGATCCGTTCGAATTCCCGTATTACTTTTATCGTATTCGGCAGGAATTGATTTATATATTGTCCATAGTTATATATATCCCTAGTACTTTCTGCCCGACTTTGGGCCATCATCAGGGGAGGATCTATTACAAAATTCTCACCGACAACACAACAATATTAGAACATCAAAATAATAAACAAAAACTAGAGATTCTCGAAGCACTACATATTAGAAACATGCAACCTACACTTAATAGAATTAATTTTCAAACAAATGCTAAAGTAATTAAATGTCCTTAGCTACTGACACTAATTATAGAAACCCATTTAAAAGTAAACG
>CAUZXS010002825.1:0-107500 GCA_963585895.1 Sepioteuthis lessoniana
CACACACACATATATATATGAACACACACACACAACACATAATATATGAACACACACACACACACATATATATATGAACACACACACACACATATATATATATGAACACACAACACACAAATATATATATGAACACACAACACACATATATATATATATAATATATAATATATATATATGAACGACACAACACATATATATATATATATATGAACACACACACATATATATATATATATGAACACACACACACATATATATATATTGAACACACACACACACACACATATATATATATATATGAACACACACACAAACACAAATATATATGAAACACACACACACATATCTATATGCATATATATATGAACACACACACACATATATATATATATGAACACACACCACACACACACATATATATATATGAACACACACACACACATATTATATTATATATATATGATGACCACACACACACACACTATATATATATATGAACACACACACACACACATATATATATATATATATGAACACACACACACACATAATATATATATGAACACACACACACACACACACACATATATATATATGAACACACACACACACATATATATATATGAACACACACACTATATATATATATGAACACACACACACACATATATATAATATATATGAACACACACACACACATATATATATATATATATTGAACACACACACACTCATATATATATATATGAACACACACACACACATATATATATATATGAACACACACACATATATATATATATGAACACACACACATATATATATATATATGAACACACACACACATATTATGAACCACACACACATATATAAATGAACACACACAACACACATATATATATATATATATATATGAACACACACACAACATATATATATGAACACACACACACATATATATATATATATGAACACACACCACACACACACACATATATATGACACACACACACACACACACATATATATATGAACACACACACACACACATATATATGAACACACACACCCACCATATATATGAACACACACACACACATATATATGAACACACACACACACATATATGAACACACACACACACACTATATATATATTATATATAATATATATATATATATGAACACACACACACACATATATATATATATATATATATTATGAACACACACACACGCACATATATATATATATCATATATATATATATGAACACACACACACACACAAATATATATATGAACACACACACACACACACACACATATATATATATATGAACACACACACACATATATATATATATATATATATGAACACACACACACATATATATATATATATATATGAACACACACACACACATATATATATATATGAACACACACACACACACACATATATATATATATGAACACACACACACACACATATATATATATATATGAACACACCACACACACATATATATATATATATATATGAACACACACACACATATATATATATATATATATATGAACACACACCCATATACATATATATATATGAACACACACCCATATATATATATATATTATATATGAACACACACACATATATATATATATATATGAACACACACACATTATATATATATGAACACACACACATATATATATATATATATATATGAACACACACACACATATATATATATATATGAACACACACACACATATATATATATATATATATATATGAACACACACACACACACATATATATATATATATGAACACACACACACATATATATATATATATATATATATATATACATATGAACACACACACACATATATATATGAACACACACACACATATATATATATATGAACACACACACACACACACACATATATATATGAACACACACACACACACATATATATATGAACACACACACACACACACACATATATATATGAACACACACACACACATATATATGAACACACGCACACACACATATATATGAACACACACACACACACACATATATGAACACACACACACACACACATATGAACACACACACACACACACATATATATATATATATATATATGAACACACACACACATATATATATATAATATATATATATGAACACACACACACACACACACACATATATATTATATATATGAACACACACACACACACACATATATATATATATATATATGAACACACACACACTCACACATATATATATATATAATATGAACACACACACACACACACACCACATATAGTATATATATATATGAACACACACACACACATATATATATATATATATGAACACACACACACACACATATATATATATATATGAACACACACACACACACATATATATATATATATATGAACACACACACACACACACACATATATATATATATGAACACACACACACACACATATATATATATATATGAACACACACACACACACATATATATATATATGAACACACACACACACATATATATATATATATAATATATATAAATATATATATATATATAATATATATATATATGAACACACACACACATATATATATATATATAATATATATATATATATATGAACACACACACACACACACACATATATATACATGAACACACACACACACACATATATATATACATGAACAACACACACACACACACATATATATATATATATACATGAACACACACACACACACACATATATATATATATATATGAACACTCACACACACACACATATATATAATATATATGAACACTCACACACACACACATATATATATATATATGAACACACACACACATATATATATATATATATGAACACACACACACACACATATATATATATGAACACACACACATATATATATGAACACACACACACACACATATATATATGAACACACACACACACACATATATATATGAACACACACACACACACATATATATATGAACACACACACACACACATATATATATATATATATATATATATATTATATATATGAACACACACACACACACATATATATTATGAACACACACACACACACACACACACACACATATATATATGAACACACACACACACACACACACACATATATATATGAACACACACACACACACACACACACATATATATATGAACACACACACACACACATATATATATATATATATATATGAACACACACACACACAAATATATATATGAACACACACACACACACACACATATATATGAACACACACACACACACACACACAATATATATATATATATATGAACACACACACACATATATATATATATATATATATATATGAAACACACACACACACACATATATATATATGAACACACACACACACACACATATATATATATGAACACACACACACACACATATATATATATATATATATATGAACACACACACACATATATATATATATATATGAACACACACACATATATATATATATATATGAACACACACACATATATATATATATATATGAACACACACACATATATATATATATATATGAACACACCACATATATATATATATATATATATGAACACACACACATATATATATATATATATGAACACACACACACACACATATATATATATATGAACACACACACACACACATATATATATATATGAACACACACACACATATATATATATATGAACACACACACACATATATATATATATGAACACACACACACATATATATATATATGAACACACACACACATATATATATATATATATATATATATATATATATATATATATATATATATAGTATATATATATATATATATATATATGAACAACACACACACATATATATATGAACACACACACACACACATATATATATATATGAACACACACACACACACATATATATATATGAACACACACACACACACATATATATATGAACACACACACACATATATATATGAACACACACACACACACATATATGAACACACACACACACACATATATATGAACACACACACACACACACATATATATATATATATATATATATATATATTATATATATATATATTATATATATATATACTTTCATTAAGAAAAAAACAACGAAACCAATCACAAAGGATTATAAATTTATTTCAATCCTGTTACGCATTTTTGAAATTTTCAAAAACACGAAAAAAATTAACAGACTTCATCAGATCAATTAGATAAAAAAACTAGAGTAGACACATGAGAGTGGGAGGGGATAGAAGAGTGGGAGGGGATAGAAGAGGGGTGAAGAGTTATCTCTTCATTGAGCCACTTCCGTTTTAAATTTAAATTTACGGTTGGCAATGTAGTACATTTATTTTAAAACAATTTTTTTAAAAAAATTTTTTCCATAGACTTAAATTACAGATATTTCTAATTAGATTTAAATTTTAATTAATAATCTCACGTAAAGATGCAGTAATAGATATATTAAAACAAAAACAAATATTTAATTTCCTTAAATATTTTTAAATTTCAAAAATTTCAAAATATCAGTTACATTTTTTATGCGTAGTACATATATATTATATGCCTTTTTTCATAATTTTCTATCTAATAATTTATTATATTTATTCTCAAAATTAACTCTCATTCTCAAATAAATTCATGCTTTATAAAAAAAGTTTTTTACTTATTTAATTATTTATAGTTTAAATTTGGCCCTATGTCTACACCTGGCTATTAGTTCATTTCTCTTATTTAGTAAAATTTTTGGCTCAGGAAAAAGCAAAATGTGGATCTTTTCTTCAAGACATAGATTGCACCTACTATCGAAAGATTTTGGGGTACTAGATCTTTTCAATATGGACCATCGAATGTCAGGGGTTAACCCTTTATTTTTTAATCCCCAATAATGTTTTGATAGAGCAGTTTGATTTTTTTGATGCTCATGGAAAAGGAATATTTATGATTTCCATATCTAATCTTGAAATTAGTAGAAGAAACGCCAATATAATATTTCTTATCACTTATGTCCTCTTTTGGATAAATAATAGCTTGATATACTACATTATCTAAACTACACAAACCATTCATTGGACAATCACTTTGAGATTTACAATTACATTCTATTTTTTTACTATTAATGTTATTATTATTTACTTGGTTATGAATTTATTAATTAATTTATTATTATGGCTATTTATTATTTGAGAAATATTATTAGTGCAAGAATAACTTATTTTCAAGGTTTTCCTATTAAATATTTTATGCAATATATTATCTTGTTTAAAATGTTTATCTATCAGTCTCAAAAAATATTTACCTACATCTATATTGGCTAGTTTACAAAAAGGGGGGTTAAACCATATAATTTTCCTTTTTCTATTTTTTTGAACATAATTATTATTTTCTTTAGTAAATTCAGTTGTTATATTTTGTTTTAAATACCTAAAATCCTCCTTAAAACCACTATTTTTAAGGGCTTCTATTTATCTTTTACTACTCTCTTTGAAAATCTTTTCATTTGCAGATAGCTTACCTATCTTAAATTTACTGCTTTTGGATTTGCTTGATTATATTTTTAGGGTGATTTGAATTAACATTAATGTACGATGGGTTCTGATTGGGTTTTATGAAAGGTTTATAGGAATTATTAGATAGATCTAAAGTGACATCCAAGAAATTGGCTATTTTAATATTAGATGAGATTTCTATTTTAAATCCCAAAAACTTAAATGCCCTTATAATCCTTTTTTGTATGCTAGAGCTAAGAGGGCCATTACTATTTGGGATATATAATAACCCATCATCTCTATAAAGACCTACTTGTTGAGGACTAATGATTCTAGTGAGTATATCTAATTATATATAATCCTACAAGGTCTGCTATTTGGGAGGAATCATACCCCCCCATTGGAACGTCAAAATTATCTAATCCATTTTTTTACCCAAGTTGAATCGTTATTTTTTAAAACAGTTTTCCTACAAGCTAATATTATTTCGTATTGTTCAACAGTTATATCTATATATTTACGGGCATAGTTAATGCTATCTATTAAAATATTTTTTGTTATGGAAGGATAGAAATCGATGATGTCAAATTGTATAAAAGTAGCTTTACTCTTATTTTTTTATCCTTCTAAACCATTCAATGGTCTCATAAGAATTCTCCCAAAGATTGCAATGGTTAGCCTTTTTTACACTATTGACAATATTTTGGATAATAAATTTAGATATCCTACCTAACTCTGTTTTTAGAGGGGTTAATCAGTCTGGTTGGCAATTTATTTTCAACATTTGGTTTATGATCCTTAAATAGAATATAAGCATCTTTCTTTTTAAATTTTCCTAACCTATCTTCAATTGCAATCTACTAGCAAAATTAGAAGTATCCTTATTTATTTGTTCAATAGTATTAATATAGTCTATTTATAATTATTAGTAATTTTGCTCTTTAAAATTTCTTGATATTTAGAGGGTTTAATTTTATATATATTTTTTGATTTATCTGACTTCACCCATATGTAATTAGACTTTTTTTACTTCCTTTATATCTTGGCTTAATTTCATTTGAAAATTATTACGGTACCTTCTTAATTTAACCATTTAATTAATTTAAATAAGTCCGTTTCAAACGAGTCTAGTAGTCTGTTATTTGGAGGAGTATTTTGAGATTGAGGTTATAAACGTCTTTCTTGACATCGTCAGTATTTTTACATGAATCCAAGTAGAAAAAGGCCTTCCACCGCAATCTTTTGACGAAATCCACAATTTTCTCTGTCAAAGCCAATTGAAAAACATGGTAAGATGGAAAAGGATATTTTTCAGTGAATATTCCGGAGTGTATTTATCCATTTCTGAATTGGTAGGGTTTCGGATGATTTTTAAATTGGAATTTTCCAAAAGAGAGCTCAACCATTCAGGAGCAAAAAGAGAATACTTAGTCCAGTTAAACCGGAGTTAGGAGTAATTCCATCAGGACAAGAAAATATTCGTGAATATTTAAATCTTCCTGGTAAAGAGCTCAATGTATCAATTATACAGAGCAATAATTTCATTAAGAAAAAAAACAACGAAACCAATCACAAAGGATTATAAATTTATTTCAATCCTGTTACGCATTTTTGAAATTTTCAAAAACACGAAAAAAAATTAACAGGACTTCATCAGATCAATTAGATAAAAAAACTAGAGTAGACACATGAGAGTGGGAGGGGATAGAAGAGTGGGAGGGGATAGAAGAGGGGTGAAGAGTTATCTCTCATTGAGCCCACTTCCGTTTAAATTTAAATTTACGGTTGGCAATATATATATATATATATATATATATTATATATAATATATATATATATATATATATATATATATATGAACACACACATATATATATATATATATATGAACACACACACACACACATATATATATATATATATATATATATATGAACACACACACACACATATATATATAATATATATATATATATATATGAACACACACACACACATATATATATATATATATATATATATATGTGATACCTTCAATAAGTTTCCAGACTTTTCTTTGTACAGGCATTTAAAATTCATGTAGACTCGCGAAAAATTCAGTATGTTATTGTTATACATCTTATGAGAGAACTGACTAATTTTTTATGATTTCAGGTTCAAATGAACAGCTACAGCAGCAATTGGAATACACCCTACGAAAGCCTGATTGTCACTGCTGGTAAACTTCAAAAATATAATCTGGACGCGTGGACACTTTAGAAGAACCATATGCAATAAAATTCTGTTTTAAACTTGGAAAAAATGATGCCACAGAAATGTATGGAATGCTTCACAATGCTTTTGGAGCATCTTGCATGAATCGAACATCAGGTTTTGAGTGGCATAAGAGGGTGTCTCTGAGGGATGACAGATGTGGGAGGAGTAAGGAAGTCAATACACTAGTGTTGATTGGCCAAAGGGTTAGGGTTACTATGTTGAGGTTTTAAGGGAGTTCAGGAAGAGATTCCGTCGGAAGAGGCCAGCACTCTTCAAATCGGGTCAGTGGCATTTCCACTAGGACAATGCACCAGTCAACAACTCCATCCTTATCACGGACTATTTACCAAGATGGGCATCAAGACAGTTCCTCAGCCTCCCTACAGTCCAGACCTTGCTCCCTGTGACTTTTGGCTATTCCCAATGCACTAAGGCTGTCGTTATGAGAGAATTGCGGAGATGAAAGATGCTTTGACGAAGGTCATTGAAACACTCATATAAGAGGACTTCAATTGAGCCTTCCAGAAGTTGTTGGAACGGTACAACAAGTGCATTGCAACTGGAGGAGATTACTTCGAAGGGGGCTGGAGTTTCATTTGTTTACTATCAATAAAAGTGCCCATTCGAAAAAATTCTGGAAACTTATTTAATGATCCTCGTGTATATATATATATATATATATATATATATATATATATATATATATATACGCACACACATAGACATATAGCCGTGTCCTACAAAGAACCATTATGCTAAGCGTGCCTGCTAAAACTTTGAGAAGATATGGTCGATGGCTTTCTCATGGATATTGGTATAAAAGTAAACACAAACATATGTGTAGTAATTAATCTGAGAAAGGCTTGCTAATCACACTACACTACGATTAATAAGAGTATAAATCTTTAAATTTCTGGCTGGGATCGATTTCTTTTCCACAGTTGTATTATTGTCTTTTGGTCCTGGTGATTCTTATCCCTCACCAGCACCTCTCTAATGCACAAAAATAAACCATCAAAGTCATCTGATGACTATAACACTGTGAGAATGGAATCTTTTTTTAAAAAGAGATCATATTTCATACACTAATTTAATTGGTAAGTAGTTTAATACTAACTGTATACGCTGTCTTTTTATTTAAATATATCAGCAGCATCAAAACTGGTGTAAAACTGATATGTTCACTTTCTAAAATGAGCCTAAAAGCATAGAGACACGTTTGTATTACTCCCAGAAAGACTTGGCACTCGTGGAGCGAAAAATTACGATTTATTGAAAGCAATGAAGTTTCCTGGAATGCAAAACAATATATTTCCGTCGGAATTCCATTGTTTTGTTGAGAGTTTCACTAAAAACCGCAATTTATTACAAACAAGAGATACCACCCATTGTTATAATGTAGCGAACTAATCTGCTTCTTAAAAAATACTTGTCTTGTTTTTCCGTCATTAGACATAGCGAAATTTAATTCTCTAAAGCAAATAAAAAAGCACACAAATAAAAATTTTGAAAGAAAAACAAACAAAAAACCGCCGACATTCGATTTCTTCGGATTGCTTTTAGTTCTAATATTTCATCTTAAATGCACTATGCTTATAATAAAATAAATAAAAAGAAACAACTGAAAGAAAATAACTGCCCAATTAAGAATGCATCAGATCATTCGGTGAGAAAAAAAAATACCGAGAAATATTTCAAGTGGAAACCATCAAGCAAACGGAGATGAAGTGTAAAAAAGGAGTACCCAGGATAAAAAAACAAAAAAACCCAAAAAATAAGAAAACTTAAAACCAAACTATGCAGTAGGAATGAAACCAAAAGAATAAATATCTGGGCAAGCACAATTCTAAGTTATTCTCAAAGTTTGGTTTGGTTTTATGGCATATTAACCATTGTAGGTCATTTCATGCGAAATCCGTTTTCATAAATATAAACAATTCCATTTCAAACATTTTAGTTTAGCGTAAGTACACAGTTTAAATGTCAAAAACATTTCTACTTCAAGCTATTCAGTTTAGTCAACAAAGTTAAATAGTTATAAGTCTTGCTTTGGTGTGATGGCACATAAACCATTGTAGGTTGTTAATATCAAATCCATTTCTAAATATATAAACAGTTCCTTTTCAAACAATTCAGTTTAGCATAAGTACAGTTTCAACGTCAAAAAGTTTCATCTCAAACAATTCAGTATAGCATACAAAAATATTTCCATTTCAAGCAATTCAATTTAGTTCTATTTGACTCATAGAGAGGACCCTATCAGGTGCTTCTGTTATATGATTGCGGAAGGATTTTTTTATATTATTTTTTGGTTAGTTAGGTGAGGATTTTGGAATTTGAAAAAAACAGTTAAGATTTGGGCTTAGACGAAGCAAGTTTATTTTCCGGAGCTCACCGAGGCAAGACCAGTAGTTTGCGGCGGGGTGCCGCCCGGGGTGGGGTCAGATGGAAAAGTCAGCATAGTAAGAAATTGTGTCCCTCTCTCTCCTCATATCAAAAAACCTTAAACTCAAAAAGGTAATAAAAAGTTTCCTACCTGAACCAATTTTGTGTTTATCTGTATGTATATGTACATTTCACGAATTAATATATGGGTATGTTACACTACAACTCTGGGCCAAAGTGGACCAAGGAGTGATGCCAGTGAAGGGGTACTCTGCATTTCCTAAAGCTCCAGCATTACTGGAACCTCACCATCATATGTATTTTACAGCTTCAGCCGATTGGGCAATACTCCCTTGGCTTCTTAAATTTGACAAGAGATGAAATTAATGATATAGACCATAAAACAAAAAAACTGATGACGATGAACAAGGAGTAAAACCCGAGGGATGGCTTAGACAAACTGTTTGTGTCAAAAAGAGGAAAAGGAATAAAATTCGCCGGCTTTGAGGAATGCGTGGATTTTACAAAAAGAGCATAGAAAGATTGATTACAGTAGCTCGTAACAACGATATCAACAGAAATAACTTAGGGACAAAGAGGAAAACAACAATCAAAATAGCTAGAAAACAAAAATGAAAAGCAGCAAACCAAAGTAATTGCATAGGAGATGACCTTGGCATGGTTACGAGGGTGAAACCTGAAGAGAGAAACTGTGTTTAATAACTACAGTACAAAATTATAACATAAAAAGAAATAATTATCAGAAAGAGAATAACAAGTGTAAGCGATGTCGCCATCGGGGGTGAAACAATTTATGGCATTAGTGTATGCAGCAAGCTAGCACATAAATACGAGATCATGCCTGATTAGGAGATTTTGTAAAAATTGTACATGATACTAATGTTTGGCAGGGTTAACAAATCATTTATGCTCTAACAAGAATCTAGAATTTAATATATATATATATATATATATATATATATATATAAACAAACAAAAACAAATAAAAGAAAGAAGTTTACAACCTATTAATAAGTTAGGTCAAGGTTCCTAAATATTCTTTTTTTTTTAACTAGAGAATGATCATAGAGTTAAGACATGGTTCTTTGTTGTTTTTTTTTTTTTTGCACACACCTAATGGATATATATAGATCGATATACAGATAGGATAATGATAGGAAGGATAAGTATCTGAGAGGAAGGTAAAACAAGAAGAAAATGAGGCAAAAAGAAAAAGGAAATATCAAGAAAGAACAAACAATCAAAAGATTTCCGCAAGAATCTTTTGCACAGACATTTTTGCTTCTGAATCAATGAGTCAAGCAAATTAATATAGTTTTCATATATATTTTTTGTTTATGCTACAGAGAGCTCAATATCTCGTTTAAGAATTTTCGATGAAGCAGTTTAAGTTTTATTTGGCTTTAATGCTCCTGGGAAAGACATAAATCGCTGTTTTACACCTACTAACAGCTATGGGTAAAATACGTAGCCATGTTGGGATCTCGAGCCTTGGTATAGCAATCAATCTAGGCGAAGGAAAACCGAATTCAAATAAGCAATGGCAGGATTAGAAGCGATAATAATTAATCAATAAAACAAAAGGAGATTGTTGATTGCATCTCTCTACCAGTCATTCCAGTAAAAGCTGATAGAAGAAAGAAAGGAAATATGTCTTCCTTTTATATTTGATCCTCCCCTAATTGATATTCATGTCGTATATCGTCTGCCTCTAATAGCAATATAATCTAGCAATGTATCCGGACGAATCTGCTGCTTGTTGGTAGTTATAGATACTTTTATCGAGTTTTCAGAATGAATAGGGAAAAACCTGTTGTCAATGTCCTCTGGAAAAAAACATGCGTCCTTATATATATATATATATATATATATATATATATATATATATATATATATATATATATATATATATATATAAAGGAAGCGGGAGGCGTTCGAAGCGAAGAGATTTTGGTAATAGGCGATAGACCCGGTGACCCAAAGCTGTAGAATGCACCGACTGCATCTCTCTAGAGAAGAAAGACCCCCTACAATAAGGGTCCTTGATATGACACTAAACCATCTAATAGAAAGCCTCCATGCAAGGATATTTGAAGAATAGGGAATGCCCCTTCATTATTGTTATTCTCAGATCCCTTCTGTACCGTGTCGAAGTTCTGCTGTATATTGTACTTGAGTGTGGTTCACGTGTCGAATTACACGTCAATGAGTAAGGGAAGATTATATGCGCATTGGGGCGTTGCACAATACGCAGGTGGTCTAGTCCATTTCCTGGGTGGTGATTGACAAGGAGTGGCTATGCTACCGTGCATTTATACTGGCCAGCTCATTGACATATTTGTCTGGGGCCGCCGAGCCGGAAAGTGTTCTTTATTATTTTATCCTGCGCGTTAGGGCAGTAGCTCCTTCATACCGGAGTGGTAGTATGTGTTAGGGTCTCATCGATGGGTCAAATGGAATTCCGCTCTGTTGACTGTGGTAGTAGAATATGCTGATTTTGTCTCTGCAAAGGCGTATGATCCCTCCCCACAACGAGTGTCCTAAACATGATGCAAAACCATCTGATGATAAAACTCCAGTCCTGGGTTTTTGGGGAATGTGGAGTACTCCTTCAATACGATTACTCCCAGGTCCACTCTGGCCAGAGTAGTTGCACCTATTAGGGTCCCATATATTTGTCAAATAGAAGTTTTTCGTCATTTACTATATTTGAAAGCATTTAACTTTGTGGAAACAAATGATTAATATTAAATTGAATTATTAGTATTTGACAGATGCTTGAAACCATGTCATTGCATAGAACTATTAGCATTACATTGCAATACTTAAAACTATTTAACCGTGTCCTCTGGCACGTTTGCAAAATAATGTTACCAAAAACTATTCACTTAAAAAATATATCCGGATTTGGCATTAAATGACCATCAAGGATTGATATGCCATTAAGCAAAATAACCTTATCGGTGACCCAAGTTCAAATCCTGGAGGAATTTGTTTGCATTTGCCTGATATTAATACCCTTTGGAAATATATGAATTCAACTATTCTCCACCCCAGACAAGGGAAAATAATACAATAAATGAACTCTTGAAATTTCGTATGGCAACCAGTCGAAGAGAAGGAAACTGAATTCAAGCGAGTTGTATTCCGCTTAAAATTAATCTCCTGTTACATCCTGCCAGTGGCAGACAGATTGGGAAAATATATACTAAATGGGAGACGTTGACTTCGAATTAGACCGAAAACTAAAATTTGAATATATATATATATATATATATATATATATATATATACCTGTCGAGAGAGGGAGAGAGAAGTGACATATGTGTGTGTGTGTGTGTGTGTGTTTTGAACATCGCAATATCATTTTAAATGGTATGACCATCGAACAGCTAAAAGTCATCAAAGGAACGATAAAGTTACATCGACTTCCTCTGAGAGAAAGTTTGCCCAATCTAATATTTTTCTCAAATTTGCTTAGTTTAGCACAAGGCCAGAAGTATGCAACTGCTCGAATCATGCTTCCTGGTGAAGCACTCTAAAAACAAAACGAAACTTAGATTTGGTTGGGTTTATGGCATATCCAAGGAATGGAGTAGCGCTCTCCCCTGTACCTGGGTGTAGTAGCTATTGAAAAGGGAACCCTCTGGTAACCCTGTTTATACATGTATATCAAATACATAGGATTTATGAACAAGTTTTGTTGATAATATCTTAAACAAGCTCGACCTCATTTTATTGCATATATTTAAATTGTTTTAAATATTCTATCAAATACGGATAATTATATTTGTTATTCACATTTTATTTGTAAAAAGTTAAATGGTTTCAAGAATTGCTATGTAGCAATAACAATTTTATATCAGTCATGTGTTTATATTTATTTAAATGGATATACAGGTATGATTTGTAAGCAAATAGATTGTAGGTAATTATATCTTTAAATAAATTAGAACTATTCTATTTGCACACTAGCATTGTAATTGTTTCTACAAAGCTGGATGGTTTCAGTTAATACTATGTAGCACTTTAAATGGATATACAGGTATGATTTGTAAGCAAATAGATTGTAGGTAATTATATCTTTAAATAAATTAGAACTATTCTATTTGCACACTAGCATTGTAATTTTTTCTACAAAGCTGGATGGTTTCAGTTAATACTATGTAGCACTTATAAATTTTTCCAACATTAATCATTTGTCTGCACACAACTCATCCATTAGTAAACAGTCAAATCGTTCTAAGTATTACTAGCAATTCAAATAAACATCAGTCATTTTTTTACACAGGGATAAATGGTGTCAGTTTTATTTCTAACAATTCAACATAAATCATTTATTAGCACAGATCTGAAATGACAAATAGATAGTACCCTATCAAGTGCTACCACTCCGTGTCAGAGTGGACCTATAAGCAATGATAATGAAGGGGTACTCCATATTCCCCAAAGATCCAAGACTGGCGTCTCAACATTAGATGGTTTATTGTCATATCCAGGAAACTCGTTAGGAGCGGGTCTTACCTCTCTAGAGAGATGCAGTGGGTGTATTCTACAGCCCCAGTCGACTGGGCTAGACCTTCAATTTAACAAAACGTCTACAATTATGAGCAACTAGTTTGCATCAAACACGTTACTCACTAGTAATTAAGTTCCGAGAATAAGCATAACTCACAGATTTTTGCTGGGTTAATGACTTGAGAGCCTAGATCAGTCACTATCTTATCACGCAAAATGCCTCAAAATGCCTGATGTAGTGAAAGTAAAGATCATTCAAATATTGTAAATAGCAAATGGCACCAGAATAGTTTGGTTTGTTTAAAGGCATATCAATTTTGGTGGGTTATTTAATGGTTAAGCCCTCCTTCTAAATGAACAGCAGTCATGCTACAAGAGGGTTCATGGAGGCGCCCGTGGTGTAATGGTTATCATCGTAGGAAATACGATACGAGTTCAAATCCTGGACGAGGCTGATTGCATTTCACATAGCACTAATACCCATGGGAAAGATATGAATCCAATTATTCTCCCTCCAGCTATGGGTAAATAGTAAGGCAGACTGGGTTCTTCAGCCTTGGTGTGGCAACCAGTCTAGGAGAAGGAAAACTCTGAATTCAAACCTGTTAAACTCTGCTTAAGAATTGACCTTGCGTCACTATCCTGCCCGAGCGGAGGGTTGGTAAATATATATAAATAATCTAATCAAAGGTATGAATCCAATTATTCTCCCTCCAGCTATGGGTGAATAATAGGGCAGACTGAGTTCTTCAGCCTTGGTGTGGCAACCAGTCTCTGAGAAAGAAAACTCTGAATTCAAACCTGTTAAACTCCGCTTAAAAATTGACCTTGTGTCATCACCTGCCCGAGCGGGGAGGGGTTGGTAAATATGGATAAGAGGGTTCATACTATTCCCTAGGATATTAGTCTGAACGTGAATGAAATTGCGCGAATGGGGTTCGAACTTGCTTAATACGATATCAATCCATTACGTTAGTCACTACATCACGGTTACTCTCCTACTAAAATTGTAAAAAAAAACCAAAAAAACTTTATAGTTTCTAGTTCAGAATTCTGGACTTGTATTAATTTAACCAGGTTTGATATCGAAGCTCAAATGGCGAAGTATTCAGAAGTGAAGGAAATTATAGAATAGATTTTTTTTAAAAATCTTCCTTAAAATTTTTCATATTTTAAAATTGCTAAAAAACGCCAGGAAGACGGATTCGGCCAAAATATCGAGTATAAGTTATTCATAGGAAATATTCTAAAAAGAATATATTTATAATTTTAAGCTCACCCGCAAAGCCACTGAAGCTGCTCGGAATGTCTGGGAAGTGAAAGGAAATGAAAAAGTAAATACATGTGTTGTAGTAGTAAGTAGAGAGATAAGTACTTAGATGCTTCTAGTGAACTAAAAAGCTGTGGAATATTAGAAGTTACCACTGTGATGTAGTAAAAGCAATAAAATACAATTGAACCGAACATAAGGTGCTGGTTGTACCAGTTGTAATTGCTACGCTGAGTACAGTCACCTAAGGATTGGTACAAGGACTGAAGGACTTGGAAATAAGAGGACAAGTAGAAACCATCTAAACTTGGTCACTATTAAGATCGGCTTGATTACCGAGAAGAGTCCACTAGACTTGGTATCACACAAATTCCACTGGAGGACAATCAGCTAGCGCTGGGGTGAAAAACAATCAAAAGAGTAAAATGATAATACGCAGCAGAAAAGAAAATGTAGCTAATGTGGTTGATCAGGTTTTATAGCATATCAAATAGGTTATTTTAGACGAAATCCGATTTATGCATGTATATATCCAATATATTTGATTTGGAAATGAATAGTTTGTTGGTAACATTTTAAACAAGTCACGACACGTTTGAACACAGTCAAGTTATTTCAAGTATTATTATCTGACACGAATTATTTATATTTCTTTTGCTCACAGATTAATGGTTTCAGGTATTGCAAACAAAAAAAATAATAGTTTTATTTGCACATAGGTAAATGATTTCAAGTACTTCTATGTAACACGAATAATTCAATATAACATCAGTCATTTGCTTGCACATAATTAAATAGTTAAACAGTTCTATTTGACTCATAGATTGTCGAATTTGTGAAGATTGTTCACGCAAGTATTCAGTTATGTAGCAAACAGTTTGCCCAGAGAGGACTGTTACTACTTGAGGAGAACAACTATTAATCGAGCATCTGACTGTCCATATACAGGTACGTCATCGCATGGGCTGTGACACCTGTCTTCACACGGGCACGCCATTGCATGGAGATTATGGCGGAAAGTGCTATTATTATTCTACATCTCCCTCCCATCGTGCGTGGGTAGTGGTCTTTGGGGAGGGATGAGTTCTTTTAAACCTG
Source organism: Sepioteuthis lessoniana (assembly GCA_963585895.1). Classification (NCBI taxonomy): domain Eukaryota; kingdom Metazoa; phylum Mollusca; class Cephalopoda; order Myopsida; family Loliginidae; genus Sepioteuthis; species Sepioteuthis lessoniana. Next base: position 17,213 of record CAUZXS010002825.1, read on the forward strand.
GCTGGTTGTGTGGGAGTAATATGGACAATGACCAGGGTGGGTATCTGCGTCGATGTAGACGGCTGTGCGGTATTTGATGTTGGGTGTGACGATGTTATTCCAGTGTCCATGGTTTGCAGCACTAGTGTATTTGGGTCTATGGGGAGTTTGATTTTGTGTAGAGGTCTCGGGCACGGCACAAGGAAAGGGAAACAGGATTGTTGTTGTTTCAAGTTTCCTGAGGAATCGGCAATTTCGCATGGTAATTCTGCCTGATCCATCGACTCTGACACAGTATTGGTGGTTGGAGAGGGTGTCAGTGACCTGATCAGTTATGTTCCATCGGTAGGTTGTTAGTTGTTGAATTGCAACTATTTGTTTCTTTTGAAGGGGGCATCGGGTGTGTGCTGTTCTGTAGTATCGCTCTATGAGACGAGCGTTCCGACGGGATAGGCTCATCTAGCGGTTTTGGGCTGCAGCTATCCATTTCGCGTGTGGCTTGTAGAGTGTGGGTTGGGACGGTACGAAGTCACGTAGCCCTCACGTGGAGTAGCAGTTGAGCAGGGGACAGCCCGATATTTTGGATGGGCGTATTCCAGTATTGGAGGATGGCTCTTGCTGTGCGGTCATTGTCCAATGATGCCGCTTGAGCTGTGTTGCCACTTATGATTCTTTTGGCTGATTTGACAGCGAGCCCTGCTCGACCATTGGATTGTGGGTAAGCAACAGATGATAGCCTGTGTTTAACAGCCCAGTCGTGTAAAAACTGTTTGATGGAAGGGAAGTGAAGGGTGACCCACCATCGCTGCTGAGTTCTTTTGTGGCACCGTAGGTCGGAAATATGTCTCGATAAATCGAAATAAGCCTTGAGGCATTACCTTGTCCATGGCTCAGGTTGTATAGAATAAGCCAGCCGCTTAGCATGTGAGCGCATGTTAAGTACTCATGGTTCCAAATTTGGAAGCGGTCCATGAAATAGCCAATCAGTAGATGGTGTAAATTTGATTTGCTCCTTTGGTTAAGTAGGGGCAGTCCTTGAGCAGTACGTACAACCTGCTCTAGTGTTACGGATTGGGGCATCCATCCCAGGCCAATAAACATATTCGTTGGAACAGGCCTTCATACCAACTTCTTGGCGCGCAGAATGCAAGCTCCGTAAGACTTTTGCGCGTTGAGAAGTGAGGATGACAATTCTTTGATCTAGGAGCACTAATCCATCATCAACACTGAGGCAGTGCCTCACTTCTCTGTAGTCGTGGATCTCGGGTGCAGTGAGGCTGCGCGTTTTTTTAAATCCGTTTTGTATTGTGTCTATGGCGGGTTGCAGCGTCAAAGCCGCACGAATAATGTCTGGTGAGATGAGCACTACGTTGTCACTCGCCCCGAATGTTGCTAGCAGGGTTATTGATTTGACCCAGTCCTCCATGTCGTCAGACTATGATGTCTGACCGAGTGGGTTCAGCAGGGAATACATTTAGGAGTGCCTGCAAGATGATTGCTGGGTTGCGAGAGACCGCATCAGAGGTTCTGTGCCACTTCCCAGGGCAGTACTGAATGGTGAATCTGTACCTGAGGGTTTTCTCCTTAAACCTAAATAATCGGGTGGGGGTGGATTTTACTAAGGTCTCTATCTCCGAGTAATCCTTTTAGTGGTTCGTGATCTCTGACCACTATAAGGTTTTGACAACCCTTTACAATCATGTGACATTTTTCCAATGCCCAAGCGATTGCTGCAGCCTCGCCCTCGATAGGTGCATATCTGCGTTCGGCATTGATGCAGAATCTGCTGTCGGCAAATATCAGGCGCTAGCCGTCAGAGCAGCAAACTGGTGTTTTTCAATACTTCTGCAGCAGTAGGAAGTCCATACCTTCTTTGCGCCAGTCTGGGGCGAGGCAGGTTACTCGATCTTTTTCAAATGTAGAGATTTTTTCCGGACTATTTTTTCAGAATGTTCAAATGCATCTTCGAGGCTTTTATTCCATATAAAGTGCGAGTCTCGTTTGACGAGATCGTGAAAAGGGAGCATGACGGGGTATTGTGAGTACGCAAAAGTGACTAGATTGACCAGCCCAAACCATGATCGGGCATCGGTGTGTGTGTTTTTGGAATGGGAAAGTTTTAGAAGACCACCAAACTGCACTGTGTCTTGGCAAAATTGAAACTTTTCTTTATTGAGTACGATCCCGTTTTTTGCGCAATGGAGGAGGTAATCGAAGTTGTCATTGAGAGTTCCTTCGATGCTAGAGTCGTACAGTAGGGGGTCATCTACTATTTTTACTTTGCGGGGGATGTTTTTTATTACTTCATCATACCTTCGGGTGAAGGCATCATCAGATGCAAGGTAGCCTTGTGGCATCCTTAAGTAAATAAATCTTCCTCATTCTGTGATGAAGGTGGTCAGTGGTCAGGAGTCTATATCTAGGAGGACGGAGTGGTATCCATCGACGGCATCAACATTGTTTTCTTTTGTTTAGGTGGCACTTGTAGTGCTATCTGGAACGCTGACCCTGTGTGGTGTGTCTCCTGTTGACACGGTGAATTTGAGTGTTGGTAGTCTATCGTTCTTCGTGGTTTCCATTTTTCTTGGCAGTAATTAACATAGTGCTACACCAATCAGTAGGCATGCCCACGGGTACTGGGGTTTTGATACCCCTTTTCACATCTTCCCAAAGGGCTTGTCCTTCTGGCTATTTGAGGTGAAAAGGTACGGGAATTGGGCTATGTCTGGCTTTGGGGACTGCTCACACTTTGAGGTGGATATGGGCAGCGGGGCCAGACATTGGGAAGTCCCCATTGTTTTTTTAATGCTGTTTCGGCGAAGTTTTCTAAGAGCCAATTCTAGAGCATGTGGATGTTTTGTTCTGTTGGGTGGGGGGAGTTTTTTGGGGCGTGTTGGTAGTTACTCCTCGAAACTGTTGTGTTTGGGGATAGCATCTGATTTTTTTATGTGTGCTTGATAAGGGTATGTATTACACTGCCATATCTGCTCCGGGTGATATTGTAGCCGTAGGGTTCAGTATCCCAACGTCAATGCATGCTGCTTGGCTGAAGTATCGACGCTGGATCTTTTGCCATATGTACAGGGCTTGTTGTTTTTCCGTGGACAACGAATTCCAAGGGAGACAACCCTGCCACATGTGTGTAAAGCCTCGTACAGCTTGAATGACTTTCCTTGATGGTATGAGGTTGTTCGTAGTAACAACCCATATTCAGAAGGTGCTTAAGTCTCCCATGGCATATGGTAGCTCCACTGTCGGGAAAGACCGTCATTCTAGTGCTGTGGCCACTGAGGATATATCTAGCAAGTCTGGGATCCGGTTTTGGCAAGAATGGGACAATATGTGCGTCAGTCTCCCTTATCAGGCCTGCGTCTTTAAATTCATATGTGCCCGTTGCTTCATTGAATGTAATGCGGGCAATGAGCGTGTCCATAGCGGCTTCATTAGCCCCGGGGCTTTTTCTGACCGCTTGAAGCGTTTTCCGTTCGATAAGTGATTGGGCTTCCCACAATTACTACATGTTTGTCCCCATGATGGGCATTTTAGCTGGTGTGATCCGGTTCCTGAGGCGCCATGCTGGTGGCTGCTACAACCTACACAAGCCTGGTGGTTTGGTTTAGCATCACTATTGTCGTGGTTGAGATAGGTGTTGGCACGGACATTCGCCTTGTTGGCTTGTGGCTTATTCTTCTGTCTGCGGTATGTTGACAGTCGAGCGCAGGCTGCATCTAAAGCGCCAGCCATTGAGTTTTGGTCTCGTAGTGCTGATTCAAATGCTTCAGCATGACGGACGTTCTGCTCGAGGGGTTTAAGCGTTCCAGCTTTGGCTAGTAGGTCAGTTGGAGTGTGTCGTTCGCTATTCCCCGGATGATCTGGTCTTTGATGTATATATCGGACCGATCATAATTACACGAGGGGCATGTGAAGTTGCAGTCAACAGCTACGGCTCTGAAGCAGACAAGGTAGTTCTGTTTGGTTTTATGGCATATCAACCTTGGTAGGTTATTTATCGCCAAATCCCTTTTTATGTAAATAATCAGTTCTATTTAAAACAATTCATGAGTACACAGTTTCAATGTCAAAAAACAGATCAATTTCAAATAATTCAGTTTAGCATAAGCACGCAGTTTAAATATAAGTACAGTTTAATGGTGAAAAACATTTCTATTTCGAGCTATTCAGTTTAGTCAAGCTGTTCTAATTCAGCTAATTCAGTTTAGTATAAGCACGGATTTTGTTTACACAGTTATATGTCAAAACAGTTCTATGTTAAATAATTCAGTTTAGCGTAAATACAATTTCAATGTAAAAAACAGTTCTATTTCAAATAATTCAGTTTATCATAAGCACGCAGTTTAAATATAAGTACTGTTTGATTGTCAAAAACATTTATTTCAAGCTATTCAGTTGAATCAAACAACTCAGTTTAGCATCAGTATGCCGTCAGTTCTATTTAACCCATAGATAGGGCCCTATCGGGTGCAACCACTCCGGACCAGAGTGAACCTGGGAGCAATGGCAATGAAGGAGTGCTCCGTATTCCCCAAAGCCTCAGTATTACTGGGACCTCACCATCAGGCTGTTTAGTGTCATATCAGGACACTAATTGGGGGGGGGGTACCTATCTGCAGAGGTGCAGCCAGCTGACTGGGCAATACACAGAGCTAATGTCAAAACAGTGTTATTTCAGATAATTCAGTTTAGCATAAGTACAGTTTAGGTGTCAAAACAGTTCTATTTCGAGCAATTCAGTTTAACATTAGTATGCAGTTTTAATGTCAAAACAGTTCTATTTTAAACAATTCAGTTCAGCATAAATACGCGGTTTAAATGTATAAAATCAGTAAACGCCAACCACCGTTTAGTTCCAATAAACCCATAGATATGACCCTTATCAGGTGCTACCAGTCCGGGCCAGAGTGGACCTGGGAGCGATGGCAATAAAGGGGTACTCCGCATTCCCCAAAGCTCCATTATTGCTGGAACCTCACCATCAGATTGTTTAGTGTCATATCCAGGACACTCGTGGGGGTGGGGTTACCCCTCTGCAGAGAAGCAGTCTGTGTATTCTACAGCCCCAGCCGACTGGGCAAATGTAGTTCTGTATTGGCTCTTCCTCCTGAGACAGAGGCAAAAGCAAGGTGATGGACGATAGGATTTGACCTCTGGGTGACCAATACTTCTACCATGTCAAGTAACTTATCTGGATCAGTGGTGAAGAAGTTAAGGTGAGTGTTAATTATGGCGTCTTGCACAGCCTTGTCAGCATAATTGTACAAGTGAATATTGGCCTGAGAGCTTGGCATATTCATCATCTTAGTAAAGAACTTCCTGAATTGTTGCGGAGTAATCTCAAGATTGAGGTGGTGGGACTTGGCTGCCAGTGCCTGAACATGGGTTGCATGGGTAGTGGCTTCCTTAGCCAGCTTGAGGATGCACCGGGCTTCTCCCATGAATATGACTCCTAGCTCCTTCAGCATAGATCGATCTGAGGGCTCACAATCGTCAGCTTCTCGTCCGCAAACTTTGTTGCTTGAGTTTTTTCCGTGTCGGTAGATATGCCTGCCTCAACGAAGAAGCGTTCCCAATCCTCGGGTGTCATGTATCCTGTTCGTAGCGCCATGTCGAATTTGTGAAGTTTGTTCACGCAAGTATTCAGTTATGTAGCAAACAGAGTTACCCAGAGAAGACTGCTACAACTTGAGGAGGAGGACTATCTATCGAGCATCTGACAGTCCACATACGGGTACGTCATTGCATGGGATGTGACGTCTAACTGCCTACATACGGGCACGTCATTGCATTGAGATTATCGCGGAAAGTGCTATTATTGTTCTACATCGATGAAATCTTAACAGGTACTACTGCTCCGAGTCAGAGTGGACTGAGAAGTAATGGCGATGAAGGAGTACTGCACATTGCCTGAAGGTCCGAAACTTGAGCCTCACCATCAGATTCCGTTTAGTGTCAGATCTAATAAACTCATTGCGAGAGTATTACCCGACAGTAAAAATGCAGTCGGTGTATTCTACAACCTCTGCCGACTGGGCTGAGTTCATATAGAGACAGAGATGAAACAGTAAATAACAATAAGTGAATGCCGCAAACTAGCACAAAAGGAATACAAAACTCTGTACGTCTGAGTGGGGAAGATGATCCACTGGGAATTGTGCAAGAAATTAAAATTTGACCTATCAAATGGCATATGCACAAAACAGAATCCGTCCTTAAGAATGAGACGCATAAATCTCGGTGGGATTATGAGATACAAAACAATCCCTTAATATCGGCCAAAAACTAAGTCTTGTGTTTATCATTAAAGAAAAAAAGAACTTGCCATCAAGGGGACTTTGCTGATCCAAGGGACCAGTGAATGAAAAATAAAAGAAAACAAAAAGATGAACAGATACTTGTACTTTGCAAGAGAACTAAAAAATGTGGATTATGATGGTGACTGTGATACCAATTGTAGTTGGTGCACTTGTAACGGTGCCGAAAGGCTTGTAAAGGAGACGGTAGGATTTGAAACTGAGAGGACGAATTGAGATTATCCTGATCACAGCATTGTTAAGATCGGGTAGAATACCGAGAATAATGTGGAGACCTAAAGAGACTTTCTCTCAGTCAGGCTCCACTGAAAGATTTGCAAGGAGTGAAATAATTGTGATACAAAATAATCACCAAATCCAGGCCAAAAACCGACACCTAGTTTTGATTTGAAAAAAAAACAAAAACAAATAATATAAAAGAACTTGCCGTCTAGTGGATTTTCCCGTTCCAGGAGACCAAAAAATTAAATTAAAAGAAAGCGAAAGGGTAAGCAAAAACTTGGACCTTGTCAGAGAACTACAATGTTGTAAAACAAGATGGTGACGGTGATACCAATTGCAGTTGGTGCACTTGGAACGGTCTCCAAAAGGCACTGGAGGATTTACAAATTAAGGGAAGAATCGAGACCATTCAACCATACCATTTCTAAGTTTGGCCAGATTATTACGATGAGTCCTGGAGAGCAGAAGATACTTACTGTCGCTTAGCCTCCAGTTTATGTTCATCAGCTGAATCAAGTGCGAAAATGTGCAAAAAAAAAAAATAATAATAAACGGATTAGAAATAGATCAAACCTAACTCTAAGCTAATCATTTGGTCATTGTAAAACATTTCTCTTTCCAAAACTAAAACCAGAGTATCCTTGTCGAATTCTTTGCTTTGTTTGACGTTTGCTCATTGTGTATTTCTCTTATCATGAAAAATGTACAAGATCATATTTTTAATTATATTAATTATAATGTATACCATTATATTAAATATATTACCGCTTATTCAGACAAAGCAAAATAAATTGGTAGTTAATCTGGACATACGAGACATCAATAGCAGATCAAACGTTTCTAATATTTAATTATCTCAAAGAGGTTTTCCTAGATTAGAACATGCAATGAATACTATACTAGCATATACTTATAAGGATATATATCAGTTGTATTTTATTTTTTCAATTAGCTATGTTTATTAAACTTGTGTATATATAATACTTATGATCATGTCACGTTCAAAATCTTTACAGTGCCGGTGGTTGGTTTCTTAAACTTTCATAACTTCAAAATTGACTACTGAATATTGGATATTTCAAGGGACAAATTACTAAGAAATTTTTTTTGAAATCTATAAATAAAGGTTTTGAAGTATGGTCTCCAAATCGAGCTTAACGGCCGCCGAATTCATCAATTAAAGATATATATCCGTCTATGAGCTCTGTGCTTTTCTTAAACCTTTCCAGTTAAAAATATGCAGACGTTTCACGAAGAGCTGCGTATTATACCTGTCCTTCAAGAGAAACAGCGAGTGATAATCAATGAAGACATTTCATTGTCAGAAACATCGGGTTACCTTGCTGGTGAATGATGCTGAAGTCAAAATCGTTGATAATATAAGTGAACTTAACTGTGAAGTTGGCTTAATGCGTTTCAACAAACGTTGTAATGGTACAATCTCAGTGAATATTCTCTGCGTGGGTGGGAAGCCTGCTCTGGAAACTGGTTTTATTGATGCATTCACAAAGATAATAGATGAAATTAATACGTATGTAATGACAGTTTCTTTCTTCGTCACCAATGTATATTGAAGGAATCTTGTCTGGCTACAAATGGGAATTTGAATATTTCACGCTAAAATCTTCCAGCAACTTCAAAACACTTTAATAAAAACAAAAAGATATACCTTCTAGACATTGTGTATTAATGCTAGATTACATTATGCACTGGAAAGACGGCTTGTATAGAAGATAACCTGTTTGGCTGGGACATCTTCGTAAGCAAGTTCGAACGCCAATCGTTCTATCAGGTTCCTTTTTGAAGTAATACTCTTGAGAAATGAATGAACTCTCTTATCTCTCCAGCTTTGAGTTAAATAGTACCACTACTGTTCTTCTCCAAGGGTGGTTTTGGTATTAAATAACCTACAAATGTTTATATTTGCCACTAAACAACAAAACGAAACACTGAGTATTGAAGTTGTTCTAATCTTGGTTACATTTTTGTATCACCCATTTTGTACACGCACAATTACAGTCATGTTTTTCTTAATTAGCTTTTATTTTACATTATTTTCCCCAAACAAATCAATGGATGTTGAATGTAAGTTTTAGATCATATAGTGAATTCTTGTCTTTTTTATATATAATGAATCTCTATGTACTCAATGTCCTTGATATAATCCAAGATATGTGCATTTAAAATGTGTTCAGTCATTATATATAAATGAATTTAAAAAAAAACAACCTTTGGGCTTTTAAATTCGATTTTTTCTTTACCAAAATTATCGTCTAATGTCTATCATGACAGAAGAATTGTTTGTTTGTTGTTTTGTCTTTCTTTTGCAATAATCTAATATTTTCTACGGCAAAGTCAAATTTATACCTTTCTCCCATCTTAATTTGCTTCGAGAAACCTTCACTCTTTGCAGGAAGCGTGAATGTTTAATATTTGAATGGATGTATTTACCCAACCCCACTGCCACGGACAGGATGGTGCAAGGGGTCAATTTCTCAAAACGGGCTAAAGAGCCTAGTTTACCCTACTATTTACCCATAGCGGGGGGGGGGAACAGATAAATTGATTTTTACCCAAGGACATTAGTCTGAAGTGAAATACAAGCGGCTCCGTCCAGGATTTGAATTCAACTGCCTGATTCTATTTCATATAACGATACCCATTTGCTAAGCACATCTTCATAGATATTTAAATGCAATCTATGCTGACTCTTGAATCATGAAAAGCAGAATGGCTACATCTTTACGACCATTAACTTCTACTACCCTTATTATTACAATTATCATCACCATCTCAAGCAGTGTCGGGATCATGAATATTACTCTCATAGATGGTGCGATAGAAATGCCTCCCACTTTTTTAACCATTATCTGTATGGTACAGGTGAACTTAAGCAATTGGTAATGCTAGCTCCATTTAGCAAATGTCTTTTTATCCTGATAACTTCATTGCTTAGACCGGTAACCAATATGTATTTACAGTTGAAATGTTTTTTCTAAGATTAGTGAATCAAATTGCAACAGAGGTTTTCGTTTTCAATTTACGTTAGAACGAGTCTTTCGAGACAGAAAATCAGTACTGCAATGGGTTGAAAATAAATGTCCTTAATTATTTGAGCAACCACACACATTGCTGCTATTCATAAAGAAAAACGTTTCCAGAGCTGGAATAGGTGAGCCTACTATCGTGAATAACAAGGCAAATCATGATTTTAATAGAATGTTTATGATTGTTCCATTGTACCCCATTGAAGACGAAGAGGATTTAAAGAAAATTATCAAGTCGGGCATATTTACTTATTTTAGTTTTTAAGGTTGACTGCATTTGTTTTGTTTTTTTAGTGCTTTATTTAACAGATGTTTGTATATTATACAAAGACTATTTCCCTCTTTGTTAATATCAACAACAATAACTACCGCTATATCAGTGTTTATAACCTGATGACCCAAAAGTTTAAAGAGTTAATAACATACGTATTCTGTAATAAATGTTGAAAGAAAAATAGATTAATACCAAAAAATAAACATGTTGAAATTTTGAACTTATTCGTGACTTTTAGGATACGCTGTAAATTAAGTTGCAGATTTATTACCATTGTATTGAAAAATCTTTTCCTGATCAAGACATTTTAAATATCATTGCTATCACTGCGACTATGATAATGACAACCTATCTTATTTGGTGAAAATAATTACAATAAAACACGCAAATGCAGCTTTTGAATTTAAAATATTGATCAAAGAATTTAAGTCAGATATGGATAAATGGAAGAGGAATTTGATTTTAAGAGTAGTTTTTAGATACTTGCTTTGATAAGTTAAAACTTGAAATATTACGCGTTTTGAACGTAGATTTAATACATATTACCCATAATTTCTTTTCCCTTTTGTCCGAGTTATCAAGCTGGGATGAGAGTTGAGTATGTTTCTTCTTGGTCATTCTTGTCAAAAGACAATGGCCCTCTAGTCATAGGATCCATGATATCTCAAACTAAACCATCCCACCGTGATCAGAAGAAGGTTCAGGATCAATCCTTGACATAAAAGTTGTGTACAGGCATAAAGCCCCAAATTAAAACTAAATTGTGTGGACTTTTCTTTCATAGAAAGCGAATACCACCCCCCATCAAAATGTCTAAGTTTTCGTGTCAGGACCAGAAAAAAACATTTCCTTAGATTTGTTGTATTAAAAAAATGACAATACTCCTTTACTAGCTAAAATATCTTATTTATTGTGCGTTTGCTTATTTTTATACACAACTCAAACATATTTCAAACCAATAAAAATTATAACACCTTTAACGTGCCGACTATTAAAGCTATGTTCTTTAATAAAGGAATTGAAATCTAAGAGTTTTATTAGAGAGAGACGAAGCCAGTTCAAAACAACACGTATATTTCGCACTTGTTCTTGAAAATGGCAAGAGGATCTTTGAAAGCGCTTGGGCTCGAAAAAAAAGGACAATGGAAAGATCTTACACTGCCTTCATCATTATCTACTTTCAATTGTGACGAAAGGAAATAAAAATGAACGAAAAATAAAGCACTCCTCATCGCTCACGTTGAAAAAAGTAGTTTGCATATATATATATATATATGTGTGTGTGTGTGTGTGTAGAAAAGTATCACCAAGTGATTATGTTGTTATTGACTGATCAATTATTTTTTTACCTATCAATATATATATATATATATATATATATATATATATATATATATTGAAATTATGTTTAGTTGTGTACATTAATTCATATATGTTTTGTGTGACTGGTGTTTATTTTACTCACTCCACTAAAAAGAAAGAAAATCAACGATCTATATAGATTTATTATAGTTAGTTTCATTTGTCGGATTCTTTCTTCTTGAATTTTTTGTATTCGAGAAGGCACTTTTTTGGAGGGAGTCGAAATTCTTCCAAGGAAAATCTCATTTATTTCTCTTGAAAACATACTATCATTTTCTGACGTCTTCTTGTTTTTCCTGAATTGTTTTTTTTTGTTCTGTACTTGAGAAATTATCTTACCAAACTACACAGAATTATTGTCTCTTCGATCATACTCAATCTCTCTTTTTCACACACACTTCACTCCAACTGAAGGTTTTTTTTTTTAAATTACACCGTTCTATTCTGTTTCTTAATCGACAAAATCATTTAAAGATAAACAAAACAAAAAGACCAACGAAGACAATGTTATACCTTTTTCTTTAAATCACATATTCCTCACGCAATAAAAACACTCGTGTAGAGTTGTCATTTGCTAAACTTATCTTAGCACCATGTCAAAAATATGGGATACTCTGGAAGAATAGAGTGCATCAACAATGGCTCGCTAGTTTAGTTTGCTAACCGCTACACCATCCGAGATACCCAAGAACTCGTACTGAGTTTATATTTCAAATGCTCGTGAAAATATCCCATATATATATATATATATATATATATATATATATATATATATACAATTACACCCATCTCCCTTGTGAAAGGTGACATTTGTGTTTTTTCTGTAATTTTGGTGTATTTTTAAATAATTTGACCTCCTAAACTATTGTAAATTATTCGGTTTTTATTTAGCCCATTCTTAACATCAGAGTGAGGGAACTACCAAAAACGAATAATTTACAACTGTTTTGAAAGTTAGATTCGTTCAAAATCTTAACCCTAACAAATAAATCTAATTTCGCCGAGATTTGAAAAGAAAATATCGAAAAAAATTGTTATGTTCAAAACCTCTTTGCGATGATTTGTGTATATTACGTTACTCAAGGAGTTACGTACGAATCGGAAGTGTGCGTGTACAAACACGCTTTTTGAGTGGGAGATTTACTTAAAGAGCATAAAATAATGATCTGGGATAAGACTTGTGTAACAATGAGATAAAGCAAAAACTATCACTAAGATTGTCACAAATTATTTTATAAATTGTATACAATTATTTTTTGCGTGTAATAATGACTGATATTTTTTTCTTAATTTCAACGTTCAGTTATCCTACTTTCATTATCGACTTCAATTATTTCAATGCAGAATTAGGTCTGTTCTAAAAAAGTTTAAATAAAGTCTTACTTGTTATAAACCCTTGGAATAGAGCAAAGATGTCATCAAAGGAAAATATCCGCTGTGTGGTAAAAATCAACAAAAAACGCAATCACCGTTTAAGATGGCGCCATCCCATTTATACATCGGCTTTAAGATCACTTAAAGTAGCCGATGTTTCGAAAATCATCTCTGTTAAAAATTCGAATTATCTATAAAGAGTAATAGCTTATATATATATATATATATATATATATATATATATATATATATATATATATATATATATATATATATATATATATATATATATATATATATATATATATATATATATATATATATATATATATATATATATATATATATATATATATATATATATATATATCACACCTCGGGTAGTGTAATGGTTACCAACCTCAGACTAGCAAAATTTCCCGAGTGAGTTCGAGTCTCGTTGGGTACTCCTTTCAATCGTCCTTGTGCTTTATCTAAGTAAAAAGCTTTGAAAATTACAATAAATATGTATATTTTTAGATTAAGTACTTTTCTTTGAAAATTGACCGAATTATCTAAATGGTGGATCAAAATGTCTCGGTGGGGGTGCCAAAAGTTTAAAGAATCACATTAATTGAATGTTTGCATTTACTTTTTTGTTTATTTGTTTCTTAAAAAATTTCGACACAAGTTCCTAACGTATTCGTATATTTTTTAAACCGATATATTTGACCTTAATAGATATTACCACTCTAGCTAAAGTGGGCCTGGGAGTAATAGCAATAAAGTGGTACACATTCCTCTCTTCAAGAACCCAGAACTAGACCTTTATTATTAGTTGTAATCTAATGTCATAACAAGCGCATCATATGTGGTGGGGGTTACCCCTCAGCAAACGTATACAGTCAACGTATTCTAAGCCTCACTGACAGGTTGTTCCTGGAAAATTAAGGAAATAAGCTATAAACATCAAGCTGTTCTTTTTTTCAACGGTAATATGTTTTATGCAAGCTCACTGCTTCACCTTACATAACAGTTTTCCGTTAGAATGAGCAACAGCTAAAACCAGAATGAATAAAAAATATCTACGTGAAACCAGATCATTCAAATCATATTGCAGTTTTTTTGTAATCTTTCTTTTTTTCTATGCATGTCAGCAAATAGTCGTTACTAGTTTGGCCCGTTTGTTTTGTTCCCATAACTTTAGTCATTTATGTCTTTTGTTTATGTTTATTTTGTTATCAATATCATGGCCACTTCTGTATCGATTGCTTCATCATAACAACAATGAAACTTGGTATATATTTCTCACTCCTCGACTATTATCTCTATCTCTCGTTCTTTTTCAGAGATGAAATATTTTTTATTAAAGAGACCTAGGTTTAAATTCCTGAAAAACATCCCTAAACTCATACAAGATCGTCTTAAAAAAAAAAGAAGAAACTGACTCCTCCGAATTTAGTTATAACGAAAAAGCAAACATAAAGAAAGTAATATTCCCGCTGAAGTAATCATAAATTTGCTTAAGTAGGAAATCTAAAATGTATAAGCCAACGCTTTTGTGCAATGTGAGTAAGGAAAGGCTGCTCAGGTTATTATTTTTCCCAACGTCTTCCATTGTCCATGGTTTAAACCCAGCCAACAGCGTAACATCGATCTACTCGGCTCTTCATCGTTTTCCTTGCCACATTGAACTTTTGGTCGAAGATATTTCCATTTTTATGACTCCTCGGAAAAGTAGCAAACACAGCAGTGTCAGTTTTATGACGCAATGCAAATGGAGGACTTCCACATGGCACTTGTCACATAGTCTAGTTCTTGAATTTACGCTTTAGTTTCTTTTCAATTGCGGATTATGGTAAATAGTATTCTGTTGGACCTTTTGGGAAATCGAAACGAACAATAGGAAATAAATCATGGCAAACACCCAACATAGAAAATATGTTTCATGTCTTGCTGTAGATTTCTGTCTTTTAATAGTAACGTGATACTAAGCATATCTCGGTGAGTTAAAATGACTTGTAAATAATTCTAATTTATTATTTTTAGATTGGCTCACCGAATACATTAATCCTTAAAGATACTAATCGAGAAAAATAGCGGATTAAATATTCCGTGTTGAAGATGATAATAATTAATTTGATTAGATTATTTATATATATTTACCAACCCCTCCGCTCGGGCAGGATATGACACAAGGTCAATTTTTAAGCGGAGTTTAACAGGTTTGAATTCAGAGTTTTCCTTTTCCAAGACTAGTTGCCTCACCAAGGCTGAAGAACCTAGTCTCTCCTACTATTTACCGATAGCTGGAGGTAGAATAATTGGATTCATACCTTTCCCAAGGGTATTAGTGCGATGTGAAATGACAGGATTTGAACTCGTGTCGCCGTGTCCATTTCCTACGACGATAACCATTACACCACGGGCATCTCCTGATTAGATTATTAATTTAAATGTTTCGAATCTTTTATTTAAAAAAAAAGATTATCCTGAACCGTTAACAGAATCGTATGACTTAGCTAAATAAACATTTTTAATATTATTAATATTTTTAATATTATTTCACATTTGCATTACCGAAAAGTCCGAGGGTGAGTAAAATGTTTTACAATACTTGGGTAACGTGAGGCACACTTCAACGGTTCCGGATGCATTCGTCGAGGTTGTGAAGGTTACGAACTAGAGTAAGATGCCGAGATCACCTAATACCCTACGAGTAGCTAATCGTTATATTTCGCCTTTTTAGCTAGGAGCACGGCTCCAGAATCCATAGTTTTTGGCATATCTTATTTTTTCTTGATCGTCAATGTTCTTGCAGCAGGACCGAAATTGCAACGATCTCCTTACTGTACTGAGACCAATTTTGCCTTCATCTTTCGTGCAACAAATGTTATGACTCAGTTCGAACTCGTGAAACATAAGTTTTCGAATTCGACAACATTACACATTCATCTGTGCGGCTTCTAAATCACACACGCATTAAAGCAATGCATAACATATCAGCGCACCATCTACCACGATAGTACGAACTACATGGCTTGAACTGCTTCGCTCGTTTGGTATACGAGCCGCAAACTACTACTCACCAAAACATTGACTCACCTAATATAAAACTATATATTGTGTGGTAAGCATTGTTATACTTTTACTAATTATTTCTGCCAACTTTTATTTTAACTAATGGTC
This sequence comes from Sepioteuthis lessoniana, assembly GCA_963585895.1. Taxonomy (NCBI): domain Eukaryota; kingdom Metazoa; phylum Mollusca; class Cephalopoda; order Myopsida; family Loliginidae; genus Sepioteuthis; species Sepioteuthis lessoniana. Next base: position 32,968 of record CAUZXS010002825.1, read on the forward strand.
AGTGGTTTGAATTTAATGATACATATCTAATCCCTCTAATAAAACTAAAAGAGTATTCCTCCAATCTGTAGCCGTATTGATACTACTGTATGGTTGCACCACTTGGACTCTAACAAAATGCTTGGATAAAATGCTAGATGGGAACTACTGTTATATACTCATCTACATGTTCATGCAGCATCATAACGATACAATTATAAAGACAGACGCAATGATAACAGACGCAGTAATAAACGACGCAGGAAGAATTCTTTAACAAAATAAGGGTTCGAAAGGGGTGTGTGGGGTTTTAATGTGAGAGGGAGCTGGAGACCGAACATAAACTGTAATATTTTGACCCCACTGTTAAGACCGTCACGTTGTGTCTTTCTTGTTCTCTTGATGCTCAACCGGAGGCCTAGGGGCTCACTGCTGTGTGATGGCTTTCTTTATTGCATCTTATCAGCATCTCCTCCGGACCTCCGCTCATCAGGGCCCCAGGCCCCATCAGCCTGGTGTAGCTTTCCCTACCACATCTCGACTCCACTGGAACTCGAACTCTCTGGCCGGAACTCAACTGCCAATGCCCCTGCCACTGCCAACTGCCTCAACTTCCGTCTTGACTGCGTTATATAATAGTTCAACGCCTACACGATCGCCCACTCGATCTTTGAAATCGAATGTTTAATCGTCATCAAGCAGAAATAACTGTCATGCAGTTCAGAGGTCACTCTCTTCCGGTGCGTCAGTCTATGAGAGTATCGTGGGATATATTTACCTCGTCCTATTTCATCAGCCAATTTCCACCCACGCGATTTCCTCTCATAACTGCCATTAGAATGTGTCACTTCCCTCCGGTGCATCACCTTGAATGGCATTTTTGGCCGGGTCAAAAGGTCACAACATAACAACTACACAAAGATGCTGAAAAAATACTGGATGCAGCATCCTACAGCTGTTGTACATCCACTTATCTTGCAGCAAAAAAAACATCCAAGTAAGGAGAACAGGATATGATGGGTATTAATAGTAAAGCAATGACAAACTCACAAGCGAAGTTCCCTATGGACTCCTACACATTGACACACCAGTACTTGTTGACTAGCAAAAACTTACATTCATCAGCTCTGTACCGACCAAAGGCACCGTTCAGAAGACCTGCCGAGTGCGGTGATCGATAGGGACAGATATATATATATAGAGAGAGAGAAAGAGAGAGAAAGAGAGTAAAAGAAATCAGTGCTGTTTTGCACGCCTTGATGTATAGTTATTGCAAATTTTTACAATTGCCATTGAGCACAATACACAATGCGGCACACTATGATGAAGATATATATATATATATTATGACAATGTTGGTTGTCACTAAATCACTTTTTGGGTTTGTATCGAACCAAGTGCAATATAAAATGGAGAGTGCTCAATATCTAGGCTAGAGCTATTATATAATAGTAATAATAAATATATATTAGATATATTATATCTAATATATATTTATTTATTATATATATATAGAGAGAGAGAGGATGAGTTTATTTACAGTTGAATAATCTCACAAATTTAAATCATCATCAGGGCAATGTTGATATGTGATATAATATCTTCTAAATTAATTATTTCCGAATTATTTGGAAGATACAACATCACGTATTAACATTGCTCTGATGATGGTTTAATGTGAAAACCGAAAGCTTTAATGTTGGCAGATCATTCACCTATAGATAAACTCATCCGCTGAATACATTGTGTTTTGATATTTCTATATTTACATACCGCCAAATTACTTCATATTTTCCGAATAGACACATTTTTATTTACAAGAAGATTGTCATTTGTCTGCCATCAAAATATTGTGAATTCTATGTATATAATGTGGAGTTATTTTTAAATATATTTTTCACTGTCAACTGATTTACTTTTCGTGTATAGTGATCCCTTATGATGCTGTGAACATCGAAAGAAAGTGCATATGTAGAGGAAGCATACTTTGTTCATATCCATTAACCACCTTGATCTCCAGATGTAACACCGGTAGATGGCTTCTTGTGGGGTTACCTCAAAGAAAAGGTGTACGAAGAAAAGCCTAGCACAGCAATAGAACTAAAGCAAAACATCTGTATGTATATTGTAACCATTTAAGTTGATATGCTAAGCTACGCCGTGTCTGGATTTAGAGAGAGAGAGAGACAGACAGACAGACAGACAGACAGAGACAGAGACAGAGGCAGAGAAGGAGAGTGAGAGAGAAATAATTTTTTCGTGGTAGTGAACATATTGATATACTAAGCTACGCTGTGTCTGGATTTAGAGAGAGAAAGAGAGAAAGAAAGAATTATTTTTTGTGGTAGTGAACATCAAAGGGATGTTGTATTCAAGTCTTACATTATATAATGAACCCTTACCTCTAAGTTATATAATGGATATATTTTGTACACAATATCATTTACCTTATCCAATATATTTGGATTTACAAAGTATACCATCATCATTGGTTAGCCTGTATACAGATAAAATGAAATGTATTTTTTATGATTTTGATTAGTATATTTTTGCCTTATTTTCCTCCGAAAAATTACTGCCATATGTCTATCTTTTCAGTACTTAAATAATATGACATCAACACGCAACTAGCAAACGCATGTCCAGCTATTGATAGCATGTCAGTCATATGGAAGTCAGATCTTACCGATAAAGAAAAACGCAGTTTTTTCCAAGCAGCAGTCGTGTCAATACTGCTATATGGATGCACTACATGGACGCTAACTAAACGTATGGAGAAAAAGCTTGACGGAAATTACAGAAGAATGCTGCGAGCAGTATTGATATCAGACCAAAACTTACCTGCATCATGGACTCTTCCAGCACCATATTACTAGCGTAGTAATATCCTAAAACAAGTAGCAGCAGTAACAGTAGTACAAGAGCACAACTAACAATATTGGACACTATCCTTTGTAACCTTTGTTAATATATCTTTCTTAACCCTAAACCGTGTTCCGTGTTTTCCTTCTGTGTACCGACTTTGGGTCCACATCAAATCCTTAATCCTTAAGTTAAACTGAAAGCCTATGTACTAAAAAATTCGACAACTTGTTCGGAACAGATTGGATAGAAAAATTCAGTCTATGGGATTCCCAATGAGTACATTTGGTCGCAAAATAGAAAGTACAACGTCCAATTCGGTAAATCTCAAAAAGGAACACAAACAACGATTTCCCCAGATTTCTTTCATGGTGCCTTGGGAAATGTTCTAAATAAAAAGCTAAGCTCAAAGTGAAGGACGGTGCACAACCGGTATTTAAGAAGAAATGGAATGTCCTTTTCGCTGCTCTAGAGAAAATCAATAAAGAATAAGATAGACTTGAATAAGCAGGCATTTTGTCAAAAACAAACTTTAGCGCATGGGCAGCACCTACGGTCCATGTAAAAAAGAAGTCCAACCAAATACGAATCTGCGCCTTAAACGATGCCTTAAGGGATCGTCACTATTCTCTACGAAGCCCTGAGGAAATTTTCAACAAATTAAACATTAAGAACACGCAGAATTTGAGAGGACCTCTCAATGAACTCTTAAAAAAGGACAAACCATGTTTATGGACACCTGAATGCTAAGAGTCATTCGAGAAGATCAAGAAAACCCTTACTTCGGATCTTTCCCTCACCCACTACGACCTTACCCTCGACATCATAGTCGCAAGTGATGCAAGCTCATACGGCATCGGTGCTTGCATTCTCCATAAACTGCCAGATGGTTCGCGGCACACGCTTTTAAATCCCTGCTACCATCTGAGAAGCAATATTCCCTAATAAAGAAGGAGGCTCTAGGGATAATATTCGTCGTCACAAAGTTCCACAGATACCTACATGGAAGACGGTTCATACTACAAACGAAGCGTAAACCCTTAATAACAATCTTTGGTGGAAGAAAGGTCTGCCAGTCTATACTGCATATAGATTACTGCGTTGGGGAACGATTCTTTAAAACTACAACTTCAAGATCGAGTTCCTTACATCTAAAAATATTTGCCACGCCGACAGCTCATCGCGACTTATTCACAAAAATATGGAAGTTTTTGAAGACTCCATTATTGCTACTCTAAGGACGAATTTGCGAAATCAGAAACAATGTTCGCAAGAAAAGTCAAGTCCGTCTTCGAGAAACTCATTCCACGGCAAGCGAAGTTCAAGAAAACCGTCTTGCCCCATAAGAAACATTTCTACCCTAGCGATAAAGTTCTTTTCAAGGCCTACAAAAACAACATTACATACTGGGAAGTAGGCACCATCAAACAAAGGATTGGTGAACTGGTCTATATTGTCCAGGGACCAAAAAACACCCATAAACGAAATATGAACCAACTCAGGAAATACCGATTGAATGAATCTGAGAAATCACCACAAAATATCTGCTAAGTGCCTATCGATGCAATATTCGATCATTTCGATCTCGACACGCCTAAAGTCTCTTCGGAAGTACGACACTCGGGAAGAAAAAGAAAAATTTACGCAACCACTCGACGTAAATCCCAAGAGGAGAAAATATTAACAATTTTATTTTTTTCCGAGAAAAAGAAGGAAACTATTGGAAGGGGGGTTGTGAGACCGAAACTTATCTGCATCATGGACTCTTCCAGCACTATATTACTAGCGTAGTAATATCCTAAAACGAGTAGCAGCAGTAGCACTAGTACAAGAGTACGACTATCAATATTGGACACTAGCCAAGTTAGACGAACCAAACATGCGAGACACTGCTGGAGAAGTAAGGACGAACTCGTAAACAATAGGCTCCGGTGGACCCCTTCACCTGGACGAACAAAGGTAAGACGACCAACTAGAACCAAAACAGCTCTGTGCCAATACAAGATGTGACCTGGAAGACCTCCCGGGAGCGATAAACGATAAAGTCAGGAGGCGAGAGACGGTCAGGGAGATCAATACTAGCAGCCCGACATGATGATGATGATGATGAAGTTTATGATAATCTATTTATCCCTCTAATTTAATAAACAATAGTCCATAGTTTTGAAACCAACTTAAATGTTTAACATTCCTCGATCGCAGGGCAAAAAGCACACGCTATTTGATGATGGTAAATATTGAATACAACGTATGCTGACCCTTGAATCTTGCTTCTTAAATAATTATAACTTTAGTTGTTACTTTCTTGAATGCAAACACATAATGTTTAAAATGCAAATAACCAAGAATATCAGTGGGTTGGGGGAAATAAAAATATTTACTAGGACCGGAATCGAATGCTTTGTGCAAATTTACTATGAGAGCGACAGGCCCATATCTTATCTGTAAGTTGTATCCTAGATATATATGTGTGTGTATATGCATATGTATGTATGTATATATATATGTATATACGTATCTATGTATCTACCTATGTATCTACAGATATATATATATATATATATATATATATATATATCTGTAGATACATAGACAGATAGATGGACAAAATAATCGAAACGCCGAGGATCTTAGTATCATGTTTTGAAAACTCCTAAAGATCACCAAACTTTTGTTAATTTTATGTTTTTTGATTAATTATTAATCTTTCTCGTCTAATTTTACAAAAATTGTTGTTTTTTACATATATCAGCAGAAGAAATTCATCAAAATACATTAAAATGTCAGATCTATTAGACTTTAAAAGAGGTTAGATTGTTAGTGCTCGTATGGCAAACGCTAGTGTAAGAAACACCGCTGAATTATTTGATGTAGCAAGGAGTTCTGTCTCAAAAGTGATCACATCATTTCAGAAAGATGGAAAAACCTCCTCACTGAAGAAAAATTCTGGAAAAAAGCGAAAGGTGTCTGATAGGGACCGTTAGACTATTTTGCGGATTGTTCGGTAGGATCAGAAGAATACAGCTCCGAAAATTACGGCAAAGCCTAATGACCATCATAAAAACCCAGTTTCCTCAAAAACTGTAAGAAGGAAGCTGTATAAATCAAGATTTCACGGGAAGTTTGCGATCAAAAAACCATATTAGAATAAATTCGTTTGAAATTCTCAGGTATGTTCATTATCTTTTCTAAGCCTTGTATATATATATATATATACCTCTCCGCACGGGCAGATTGTTACATAAGGTGAATTTCTTAAGCGGAGTTTAAGAGGTTTGAATTCAGAGTTTTCCATTCGACTAGACCAGTTTTCATACCAAGGTAAAGATTCCATTCTGTCCTACTCTTTACCCATAGCTAGAGGGAGAATAATTGGATTCATACATTTCCTAGTGGTATTCGCGCTTTGTGAAAATGCGGCCTTCTACAGGGTTTGAACTTAGCCAGAGAGAGAGAGAGAGAGAGAGAGAGAATTGTAAAAAAGGCTGGATCGTGTAGAGCAGGTCCGAAGAATTGTGGATTGCGTCCCTGGGGAAAATTAAACATCATTGCTTTCCTGAACAAGACTGCCTCCTTGATAATACCAACAAAAATAGGATAAGTAAATAAAAAACGGCGACTATTGGCAACTGCAGGTATGCGAATAAATACTTCCTGAGTCAATTAACTCCCAACTGAGGAAAAACTGGAGGTATAAAAACAGGTTGAAATTTACATTTTTCTAAACCTCGACCGTCATTCTTACCGCTTTTTCGTTTAGGTGACGTCACTGTCAGTGCTTACAAATTAATGAAAATCAATTACCATCTACACAAGTATCTGATGATCAATTTTCACAAGGGCTTCCAATGAGCGTAATTTCGAATGCTTTTTAAAGAAATGATAACACACACACACACACACACACACACACACACACACACACACACACACTTCAATTTAATGCTGATAGTATTTGTAGAGCTCGAGCTCTCTCTTTCTTTCTGACGCACTGACACGCGCACCGTGTGCACACTGATTGTTCAAAAAGTTTTAAGCCTTTGTCCATTTTTAGATTTGTTGCACATACGAGGTGCATACGATAAGTTTCTAGACTTTTTTTCGTATGATTCAAATGAACAGCTACAGCAGCAATTGGAATACACACCTAATTGTCACAGCCGGTGGATTTCAAAAATGCAATCTGACACTTTAGAAGAACGATATGCAATAAAATTATGTTTTAAACTTTAATCGAATTATGCCACAAAAACGTTTGGAATGCTTCAGACTGCTTTTGGAGCATCTTGCATGAATCCAGCATCGGTTTTTGAGTGGCATAAGAGATTCAAGGAAGGCAAGGAGTCTGTGAAGGATGATGAGAGATGTGGCAGAAGTAAGGAAGTCAATACACGAGAGTTGATTGGCCAAAGAGTTAGGGTTAGGGTTAGGGTTACAATGTTGAGGTTTTAAGGGAGTTAAGGAAGACATTCAGTCGGAAGAGACCAGCACTCTTCAAATCGAGTCAGTGGCATTTCCACCAGGACAATACACCAGTCCACAACTCCGTCCTTGTCACGGACTATTTGACCAAATTGGGCATCAAGACAGTTGCTCACCCTCCCTATAGTCCATACCTTGCTCCCTGTGACTTTTGGTTATTCCCTATGCTCAGAGGCTGTCGTTATGAGGCAATTGAGGAGATGAAAGAGGATGTGACGAAAGTCATTGACTTGCTCACACAAGACGACTTCCATGGGGTCTTCCAGAAGTTGTTGAAACGGTACAACAAGTGCATTGCAGCCGGGGGAGATTACTTCGAAGGGGGCTAGAGTTTCATGAGTGTAATATCAATAAAAGTGCCCATACGAAAAAAGTCTGGAAACTTATCGTATGCCCCTCGTATCTCAGTTTTGTATGGGCTTTGTCTGCAAAGAAAGTAAGAAAGAAATCTGAATTAATTTTTCTACGTTTATAATAAGTCGTAGTGCGTTGCAACAGCACAAATGTTCACTTATGGCTTTTCTTTCTGTGGAAGGCCTAGAACTTTTAAAGCGATCCTCATATATACATATATACATACTTACATATTTCATATATATTCATATATATTTAAAACAAAACACTATCAACAGAAATAAAATGTTTATCAAGAGAAATAGAATATTTCAAAAACTTTCTATTTATTTTAATTCATCTTTTTTTATCTCTATGAATTTATTTGGATCCTTTCAAGTTTCCTGACAAGTGCTTTGGTCTTAGGTTGGATTTTGTTGATGAACTTATCGAAATTCTCCCGAGCGCTTTCGGGTCCTTCATAGGCCATCATCAGGGTTTTTTTTGCATAGGTAAAAAATGTTTTTATTTTGTCTATTATGATTTTATTACCACCCTTTCAAGTTTCCTGACAAGTGCTTTATAGATTGATAGATAGATAGATCGGCGTATAGCATGTTTGCAAATTTTGAGATGAACACTTCTGAAAAACCATATCTAATTTGAAGCAAATAATTTGTTCATTTCAAAAATAGATTTTTCATGTCATATTAAGAATCACCCACACCAGGTGACGTAAATGCATAATACTTATGTGAATGGGCGTTTGATATGGAATCCTTTCAGGGATTTGCCAAGAGCGGTTCACTTTCTAGAGTAAAGCAACTGCTATACTTCTGATATAGCCGATAAAATAAATAAAATTATTTGGACAGTGCTGATTTACTTAAATACAGATTATAATCTTATATATATATTTTTATTAATATGTGTTCATTTGCGGCAAAAACTATTTTGAAATTAGTTGAATTTTAGGAAAATAATTTTCTACCAAGAAGTAAATTTCCTACATAAGACGCAAATGACTTCTAAGGCCTTTTCAAAACAAAAAAGTTGCTGGCTATAAACCGATATATATATATATATATATATATATATATATACCAGTTGATTGCCAGCAACTTTTTTGTTTGTGGATGACTATTGTGACGACAAATTGACTAAAAATCCCCAAAACGGGACTTTATTTTCGCACGTGTGAAGACGGGGCAGGTTGGCACTTGATCCCCTATGGAATAAGTCCTCGTTCAGAGTTTTTCTCTCAGGCATATAAGAACTGGCATATTACGTGAGGGATTAATTTAGAGCCAGACTGACCGCCGCTGGCAAAGGGGTTCCAAATTTCACACTATCACTCACCCACCAAGCCGCTAAACTTCTTTGCCTTAGATAACAGAAGAATACGGGCCTATAGGTCTTAGTCGTAATAATATTAATATTGTAGTAGTCGGCAACTCCGGTTTCCCGTGTGATATTTTAGGAATTAATTGGACAATTCTAAGCAAGATAACATGAGGCGAATAGAAGCTGAAAAGAAGCATGAAATAACAACATAGACCACATGGTAACATAAGAATACATGAATTCCTTTACTACAGTTATATACACCTTTCAAGGTGTCAAAACATATAATAATTGGACAGTCCACGAATATAAATGTCTTTTCTTGACTTTTATCTTTCTTCAAATTGAGAGAGAGAGAGAGTGGTAAACGAAATTTGGGTATAAAGGAAAATGGTCCCAAAGTTACTTATCTTATATTTTTTTCGACGGGGTTCTACTGGAGAATCTTTTCTTCTTTGACGGGCTTATAGACTTTGTTCTATTTTTTTACACTGGCTTGAAGAGCCTGAGGTCCTTCGTGTCTCAGTAATTCTTTTGTCTTCCACCCGGAGTAAAATGGCTATGGTTCGTCTGCCCGCTATGGACCCTGCTCAAAAACTAATCTTTCTTATATCTATTTCCGCTGAGGGGAAGGGGTCCCACTTCCGTTTTGAGGTCCCAGCCAATCATTTGGCTTCTCTCTTCCTCCTTCCTGGTCAGCCGATTTCTTTGGGCTACTAGATTCCACCCAAGTCCGGTTACTGGGTACAAATATCTGTTGGTCCTCATCCCGACCTCTGTGACGCACATTCTCTCTTAACGGTCACTTTTTTGACGGCTAGATACTATTAATTCAAAACGGGAGGATAGTATTAATCTTCCTCCTCCAAGTGGGATATCACGTGACACTATATATATATATATGGATGACTATATATATATATATGTGTGTGTACATATACATATATATATATATATTGAAAAATAAACAAAAGAAAAGGATATACTGGGAGTAGATAAAAATTTATAGTTCATACCCAACTTAAATATTTTGCCCGCATGAATTATCTTTAAATAAAATTATAATAATAGAAATTATGTTTAACATGCACGCTAAAAAGTTGTCTTTTAAGCTTGCATGTTATTTTATAATATTTTCATACTTAAAATAATTTTAGATGGATAAAGCTTATATGCAGGCAAAATATTTAAGTTAAAACACGTGTAGGCAATAAATTTTCATCCACACCAAGTATATATTTTTCTTCCGTTTATTTTTCAACATATTTGTCTGATTTATTTCTTTTTTACTCTCAGTTACATACATACATACATACATACACACACACACACACACACACACACACACACACACACACACACGTATATATATATATATATATATATAAACACATTTAGTTACTAAGATAATTTATGGTAATTAAAATAACATAGATAAATAGATATAATATTTACTTATTTCGAAAAATACATCTTTCGATGCACATGGAAGAGGCATTAGTGATGAAATACTCTTGAGGTTGCCAAGAATTTTGTGTCTTTCAATATCATATTCCCTTAACCAAACGAACAAACCAGCGATGATCGAACCCCAGTTCTCTCTGTAATCACTGATATTTGTTGAAAACGTTATTATCTATTTTATACAGTATAAAATATACATAAATATGACACGATTCTGAAAAAGTTATGGGGAAGATAGCCCAACTTTAACTTGACTAGTTTTATTCATTGACCTAAAACATACGACAATATTCTTAGACTGACGTAAATTATTTACCGCGGCATTACTATCGACCTTTTCTGTGGTCATTTGAACCAAATGAAAATTATCCCGGATTGTCCTGTCCCTGGTCAGAAGTCATTAGACTTGGCAGAGCAGTCTGCAAACGGTCCGTCATGATCTTCGTTTTTATCTTTAAGTTGTTTACCATCGTTAAAGGGCAAAAATTACTTATCCCGTCTTCACCATCTAGCTAACTTTACAATACCCCTTTACAATACCGTTCGGTAATGGTCATCTGTTACATCCAGTTGTCATAGACAATCAGCAGCCAGGGTAGAAATACTTGCCACAGCCTCGAGTACATTTCATAAGAAAGACTATATCGATGCCAGCCGTACTTCGCTTCTGTAAACGCGCCTTTCACCCCCAGCCGCTTCTGTCGTCACCAGGCGAGAGAAGTTGGCAAGATAGACTTCTAGCAGAGCAGAGCTTAAGCCAGGTTCCTTGATGAAAATCTTCAAAAAGTAATCATGAGTTTCCTGGTCAATAATTTCGTTTGTAGACCGACATTGTCCGTCTGGCGATGTAACTCAAGCGATATGTCACTGTGCAGTATCTCTATGTTTCTCAGCTCGTAATTTGAGAGCCATATTTACTGCCTCGTAAGACATTTCTTTTAATGTAGTCCTAACTACTAGAGCCTGGTACTTTTTGTTATGCGTAAAAGCCAGCTCTGCCTTAACTATGTTAATTTCTGTGCCCTCTTACGATTTGACTGCCTTTCCAAATCTAGATTCTAATGCTCTTTGTGCTGATATTGTATCTAGCTTGAATCTTTTACCTTATTCGGCAGCAAAAGGATCTAATTCTAACTTAAGCTTTGCTAACAAACTATTCCCAATCATTGCATTTGTCAATTCCTACTTCATTACTGGTTCAAACTGATTTTTATCATTAAGGGTTTTCAGACTATTGTCTTCATCTTTATTGTTATTTCCACAACGATTCGGTCAGTATATCCTCCGGCCTTCATCAGGTGTTTATCGAACTTCGAACTACGTCCTTTATTTAAATTCAAACTGGTTGTGAAAATCCTCCTCATCCAACAAAAATGCTTTGAATTTCGGATTATCAGATATCCTAACCTTAGCTTTATCTAATTTAATTGTGAGACAGATTGTTGGTCATAATTATTAAAGGACTCAAAATATCTATCGCCTAATTAATCTAAGTTCATTCTTTTAATCAGAGGTCTCTCTTCAAGTCCAAGTCCATTCTACCCAAATTGAATGCTTCTCTCTGAATTTGTCTCCCAGATCAAGTCTTTCCGCAAAATCTCGAATGTATTTTGCATCCAAGTTGTTAGTATGTCGTCTTACCTTTCCACATCTACCTTGAGATCAAAAACGGCGTTCCAGTCTTTTGGTAAATTATCCGTCTTAGTGAGGTTAAAAAGGGCTCGATACACCAAAATAAGTCGAGAATGTCACTGCTGACAATGGGCTCATAAACTCCAATGATACCAAACGCCTTGTCCTTAATAGTAACAAACAGAACAAAAAATCTGCTCAACACATCTGAAAAAACAAGACACGTCGCCTTAAGGTTTCTACTTATTAGCCAAGTGACCTCTCTGGAACAACCATCAAAATAAGCCGAAAAAGCTGCGTAAATCTTTGACTTAATATCTGTCCACGCCTATTTATACAAAGTAAACTTGAATCTATGATTTTTGTTGGTGTTGGGTCCCAAGACCAATCATGATTGGTATGAGGATACCGAGGGTCTGACACATCGACGCAAAACCTATCTCCTTAGAAATTGAATCATCTTAGGCGAGACTTCCCATACCCCGCGGAAAAGTTAGTCTAAAACACTTAGACAGGGAAGGGTGCACAAATAAAGGGACTCCCGATTATATAACTTCCATCCTCTCTCCCTTCGTAATGAGGGGAGAAAGCAGGTCTAAGGACTTGATGACTTCGCTAATCACGTTCATTACCTCCTCAAATACTCGATCTCTTCTAATCACCGATAGTACATTTGCCCTTAGAAAGTTCCTGGAGTTTTCCATATCCTTTTCGTTGAGTTTTTTAAAGTTGAAAAGGACCCTCAAATCTTTTAATTGTTGCGGTTGGAGTTTATTTCTTCTCTCTAGTATATCTTCGTTCACACTACAAACATTTTTCCTACATTTGACTTGGCCTTTCTTTTTTTTTTTAGGGCTGCTTGTCTTTAGAACTACCAAATGATGACCTCTTGAACGTCACCATCAGATGCTGTTTAGAGTCATATCCAGGACACTCGTTGTAGTGGAGGTCTTACCATTCTGCACCGATGCAGTGTATTTTACAGCCTCGGCCTACTGATTGGCAATGGAGAAGTCTCAGAGGAAGTGGGGATGTTTCTTCCCAACAGAAAAGGGAATCATTGTTCCAACAGTAGGCGAGACTACAGCAGCCTCTTTTTATCCCTCGTTATGGAATGAGAGAATTAATTCTGTATGTTAGTAAGCGCTTTTACTTGGGGTCTTCTTATTCGGACAATTAGTGGAGAGATGATTAATCTCCTCGTAAAGCGAACTGTCTGATGTTCTCTCTGTCGAACTGATATGTAGCTACACCCTTCCAGATCCAGCCTGTTAGGGATTAATTAGAAGATCTTAATAGGAATCATTAATTCGAACCTTCATGTCCCACGCTTAACATTATGTTATGCACGTACAATGCCAATGAATTGAAGCATTTATGCTACTAAACTTTTGTCAATGAGATAGCTAGGAACCTCATTTACTGATATCGTCGTCTTTAGTCATCTTTCGTAATTTACTCTAAATGTTTGTTCTTTAGATTCCAGGGTTGTAAGATCGATGGCATATTTTTTTCTAAGCAACAGTTCTTCCCAAAAAGTGTAGGAGGTAACATCTATAATAGCTAACAGCTTTATTCCCAGACTGGCCAGTGATATCGTAGCCCAGTCTTTTGAAGATTTGACAATTCGCTTTATGCGTTTATAAACCAAATAGGCCGACACAGTTCTTTTCTTTTGGTCTTGCCGAAGCTGATCCGAATAGAACAAGAGTCTTTTCTCTTTTGCAAGCTGGACCTGCTCTTCGATGTTAACTGCTACTTTTGTTGCATACATATATATACTGGATAAATACTGACACAATGATAAACGACGCATCAAGGACGCATGCAGAAAGACGCACGCAGTAACAATTAAGATGCAGGAAGGAAGACACCGGAAGACTTCTTTACAAATATATTTTTACCTCTCACTTTATTGCAAGGGTTCGAAAGGGTTGTTGAAGGTTTGCATGTGAGAGGATGCTGGAGACCGAACATAAACTTCATATTTTGACCCCACTGTTATGACCGTCACGTTGTGTCTTTCTTGTTCTCCTGTTGTTCAACCGGAGGCCTAGGGCTCACTCTATCGGGGGGTTCCGAGAGCCCCCTCGGTCGGGTGTGGCCTTCCCTACCACATCTGGTCTCTGGCTGTCTGGACGTCTGCTGGCAACTGCATCGGGGGTTTTCCGAGTGCCCCCTCGGTCGGGTGTGGCCTTCCTTACCACATCTGGTCTCTACTGTCTAGAATTCTACTGGCAACTGCTCTGGGACCCAAACTCAACTGAGTTAAATAATAACTCAACGCCCACACGATCGCCTACTGGATCTTTGAAATCGAATGTTTAATCGTCATCAAGCGGAAATAACTGTCATGCAGTTCAGAGGTTACTCTCTTCCGGTGCATGACTGTAATGGGACAATGGGACCTTCACCTTGTCCCATATCATAAGCCTTAATCCGCCCACGCGATCTCTTTCGATTACTGGCCGTTGGAATGTGTCACTTCATTTCCGGTGTATTACCTTGGAATAGTATTTTTGGGCCGGGTCGAAGGTCAAAATATAACACTTTTGTATAAATTTCTTTTTTGTCAGAGCTATTGTTTATTCTTATTTTTTTAATTCGGATCTCCTTTCTCGGGGTTCTCAAAAAAAAAGCCTTTATAACTGACCACTACTCCTGTGAACCATAAAGAGGGAAAAATAAAACCCCAAGTCAAATGTCCTGGTCCGGTCTGGTGTGCTGTGGTCTTGAGAAAAAAAACAAAAGGCAACACAAAAACCCCCTATCAACAACTAAAAATCAGCAAAGAACAAAGTTTATCCTATAAGGAGAGAAGTAAAACATGGCAAGATATGGGAAAAACCAGTGTCACTGGTTAAAAGGGTAATCAAACTGATTTGCTGAAAATTATGACCGTTTGGTGGTTCCGTGACTTTCTATGTTTTGTTTAAAACACCAACGACCAATGGAATTCGTTTTCTGCTAAACCGCACTCTATAAAAGAGTATTCTGCAGATCAGTTCGAATTTTGGTACCTTTTCTTTTACTGGACAAATCGACGTGAGATCTGGTAGGTGATTTTTTTTTCTTCTGAGTTGGGGGGTAGTATTTAATCGGCAACACTTCTCCGCTCGTGTGTTAAAAAAAAGAGAATAATATCAACGAACACCAATTAACAAGGTTTTAATTTATAAATTATTTTCTACAATTTTAACTTTTTAACATATTAGCACATTTTATTCGCCATTGTTGATATAACAACAATTATCTTCTTACTAGTCATGAATGTGTAGCAATTAATTTAGATCTGATAAATAGAAAAAAAAACTAACAAGAACAACATAAAAAAACTGAATCGGTGAATATAAACACACAACGTTTTAATTTATAGACAAACCATTCAGAAGTCGAAGCAATCAATTTCCTATGTCGGTTTCAACTATTAAAAATCTTTGATGATTTTTAAACGCTATTTTCAAGTAATGAACATTATCATCTTACTAGTCACGATTTTGTAGTAATTAATTTTTCCGTGAATCAGTAAATGTACCCATAACATTAACTGAAGTAAAATTAATTCACCAAACATTATTATCTCCTCGACACGTCTGTGTCGTAATTACCTCTGATCTGACAAAAAAATGATGTAGAAGCTATTTCGCCAAAAGTTGTGGCCAGAAGCAATGATATCTTAGAGGTGACTCGACATTCTTCAAGACTTGAGAAAAAAAATGAAGCCATATCATTGGATGCAGATTATTTTTGTGTGTGGTATTACTTTCCACCCCACGAACTCCCTCTTTTTATCCATAAGCATTTTGATATTTTTTCAGCTGTTTCTAATAAATTTTGGGTTTTTTCTTTTCTTAATTCCTATCAATCGGAACATTGTTAGGGCTTTGTATAATGATTTTGCTGCACAACTTCTGCAGTCTAATTCTGTTGGTATAAAAATGTTTTACAAACATCGCATTCTTCATTGTTCCATTAGGTCTTAATATTTTAAACATTTCATTTCGTTGGTCACTTCTGTGATTTCTTCCCAAGGTATGGCCTGCTCCAACGATATTTCTTGCTTTCTAGAGATTATGAATATGACTGTACGCAGAATTGCCTTTATTATCTAATGGGGAAATTTTAATTGATTACTACAATCCACCGTCATCCGCTAATTTGCACTTGATGATAATATATTTGATCAATATATTTCCCGGCCTTAAAAAATGAACATTCTGTTCCCTCGTTTTACAAAGATTCCATTGCGTCTGCTATTTATTTTAATATCTAGTCGTGACGCTAGCGATGGCAACTGTCAAAACTTTAGAGCATCGCTAAATAAATATTGCAGTAAACCTTTGTCTGCACAAAACAAATGAGATGGTGATCCTCTTTTTGTCCAGATGGGGAGATTTTAAGGTTTTGGCAGTACATCGTACATGGTCTGCACAAAAGATCTTTAGGCGGCTGTGGCCAGTGCTCAGAATATCCGCCCATTTTATTTGCCACCTTTTCATTTCCTCCTATCCTGTCCAGAACCCTTCTGGGCTTACCCTTAACATTTTGATCATTGTTTTAATTCCTCTGTGCCAATCCGAATTTCTTCTTGGATCCACTGCTGTCGCTTGATTTCTTTAGTTTAATCTATTTTCCATCAGGGGAAATAACTCATGTGTGTATATATGAATGGGTATTTATACACTAACGACCAAAAGTTTTGAGAATCCCTGTATTTTTCTTAATTTATAAGAAAGGCTATATTTGCAATTGATTGTAAAGTTCAAAGTAAACTGCCTATGAAAAAAGTAATTGATTGTATTTTACGGCATCTATTTAACCCATAAATAATTAAGCATTTCTATTTAACCCATAAATGATTTGATAATTCTTTTTAACCCATAAATTATTAGAAATATCTATTTGACCTACAAAGGATTAAACATTTCTATCTAACCAATAAAGAATTAGACATTTCTATCTAACCCATAAAGGATTAGACATTTCTATCTGACACATAGATGGTGCCCTAACAGGTACTACCCCTCCGAGTCAGAGTGGACCTCGGAGTAATAGCAATAAAGGGTTACACCACATTCCTCAAAACTCACCAGTTCAGTGTTATATCCATGACACACGTAGGTGGGATTTTTACTCCTCTGCAGAAATGCAGTCAGCGTATTAAATAGCCCCAGTAGACTGGGTTCTAAGAAGAAGCAAAAGTTGTTTACACAATAAAACACAGTTGGCGAATCACCTCCACGAATTTACTTTAACAAGAGGGGGCAGAAAGAATTTGGTCTACAGTAATGAATGCTTTTGATGCATTCTTTGATAATAAGAAAATATAAAGTTGCTTTATTCAACCTCATTTTATATTTATTTTGATTTAAATTATTACATATGTGTATGCAAAAAATGATTCTATTTCTTTAAGGACATGAAACTCAATCTGCTTTTCATATACAGAGAAAAAAATCAGTGTTCTCCTAGACTTTTGGTTGGTAGCTTAAATGCATAGGCATCAATTCATATGTGTGTGTATAAGTATGCATATACATATGTGTGTGTACATATGTATATACACGTATGTGTGTTTGGTTTGGTTTTATGGCATATCAACCATTGCTGGTTATTTAATGTCAAATCCATTTTTATAAATATAATCAATTTTTTCAAACAATTCAGTTTAGCATAATCCACAGTTTAGTTCTATTTAAACCATTGAAAGGACCTTATCAGGTGCTACCACTCCATCTCAGAGTAGACCTGGGAGCGATGGCAATATAAGAAGTACTCCGCATTCCCCAAAGCTCCTGCATTCCTGGAGCCTTATCATATTGTTTTGAACCTTAAACCGGACACTAATTGGGGGAGTCTTACCCTTCTAAAAAGATGCAGTCGTATTGTGCAGCCCCAGCCGACTGCCATATTTGAGTGTTGACATACGTATGTATATATATATATATATATATATATATATGTGTATATATATATATATATATATATATATATATAAACTTTCACACACACACACACACACACACACACAAACATATATATATATATATATATATATATATACTCAGTTGATTTCCAGACAGAAATATGTTGAGTTATTTCTTTGAGTGAAAATCTAACTTTTTTTCTTTCAAGGATACATTGAATTTCAATACCGCTTATCAATCGTAAACGTTAGTTTTAACGTAAACCTGTTTCTACTACAATTAAAAGATATCTTGCTTGCCGCTTGATTCCTTTAGGATACAGACTAAAATTATCGCATTTGTATCCTTCTCCAAAAAAATATGTCCCTTTATTCTAAGCTAACTATTACTGCTATATTTCATTGCACGAATCTTAATTATATCTATAAAAGATATATTATTTTGACGAATTCATTTTATCCTTGTTTAAGAGAAAAGATTTGGTACTTTAGTTTTTCAGTAATTTTTTCACCCAATTTATAGAAATACGTATTATAAATTTCAAGATCGAATTTTTATTAGTTTATTTTCTCCTTTATCCGATATATATATATATATATATATATATATATATATATATATAAGGAAAAGGAATTTGACAGTATGGAGAAAATATGAAAATAAAGGAATCTCAACTGATGAATTCTCTACGAAGGAAAATAAACGTTAAAACGTTTCAGTTTTAATGAACTTTCATCAGGACTTTAAGATGGGGAAACAAGTGTCGAGAGAACAAAGCTGGATATTTTAATAAAACAGAATAATGGGAGAAAAATATATACAAAGAATGATCATATAACCGATCAATCATCATTATTTAAAAAAAAAAAACTATCACGTGATTGGCACAATGGCGTTTAAATATATGGAACTTCCAAGAGATACAATGATTAAAAAGAAAAGAAAAAAAGAAGAGGAAATGAAAAAGAAGGGAAAAAAGGAAAAATAAAGAAAAGAGGAGAAGGGAAAGAAAAAAGGGAGAGGAGTGGGAAGGAAAGAAGATAGGCCAACATACCATATGTATAAGAATAAATAAACAGGGTTAAGCCATAGAATTATCGACCGAATGTAAATTGTTATATATACTATTGAAATATTAAATTATATACTGTAGCTAAGGAAGCGATGCTTTGTGAAGCTTTTAAATAAATAATGTTGCTATCATAAACAAATAAATACCAAAGAAAGGGGGGGATTGAAAAAAACAGGACGTAAGATTATGAGAATAATATATGAATGTACATATGTGTGCATGTTTGTTGTTTGGTTGGGCTTAATGGCATGTCAACCCTTCTGGAGTATGAAATGGCAAATCCAGTTTATATGTAAGTTAAATATATGATTATCACACAAATAGTTTGTGAGTAATATTTTAAAACGAGTCAGCAGTCATTTGTTGGCACACAGTTAAATGGTTTCAAATATTGCTATTTTACATTAAGAATTCAGTTTAAGTCATTTATTTGCACATAGTTAGAAGGTTAACCATTTCTATTTATCATCACCTGTTTGTTTACACATAGTTAAATCGACATACATACATAGCTTCAAAGAGAATAGTTTGTACGTAATTTCAATTAAAAAATAAGTGTAATTTGTTGGCACACTATCAAGTATCACTATAGTTTTCACAAAGTCAAATGGTTTCAAGTATTGCTATCTAAGCCTATAAATTCTATTGAATATTTATCACTAGTTTGCACATAGTGAAGTGGTTATAAAAATTCTATCCAACGCTATAAACACATTTGCCCACAGTCAAAGGGTTTCAAGTATTGCTATGAATTACTTGCAATTCAATTTTTGCACACAGTTAAAGGGTTTCAAGTACAGCAATGTACACTAACAAAAAGTCATTTGTTTGCACAGAGTCAGTTCTATTTCTAATAGTTCTACTGAAGTCATTTCTTTTTACACAAATTGTCCAACAGTTCTATAAAAACACTACATAGCTTTCAAATAATACTCATAAACTAGAAATCAGGTTACTAATAGGAACTAAACAAAATTAATATTTACAAAAACCGTAAATAAAAGTTCCGTAGCCATTAATTCGTTTAAGTAAAATACAACACAAACTTTAAGTAAAATACATCAAACGTGATATAACAGCGTTTAACGGGAGAAAAGAAAAGAAAAAATCTATCTGACGAGCTTGAATGAGCGTGATAGATATTTAATGGAAATAAAATGCTATTTCTCGTTTTTAAACAATATATATATATATATATATATATATATATATATATATATATATAGGTGTGTGTGTGTATACGTTTATGTGTGTGTAAACAGGAATAGGTGTGTGCGTGTGTGTATGTATGTACGTAAATAGATGTGTGTGTCTGTGTATATATTACGTGAATAGGTGTATGTGTGTATACGTGAATGGGTGTATATGTTCGTGTATAGGTGTATGTATATATATGTTTTCCTTGGGAAAAGTATGAATCCAATTATTCTCCCTCCAGCTACGAGTAAATACAAGGGCAGACTAGGTTCTTCAGCCTTGGTGAGACAACTAGTCAAGGAGAAGCAAACTGAATTCAAACCTGTTAAACTCCGCTTAAAAGTTGACCTTGTGTCATATCCTGCTCGAGAGGAGGGGTTAGTGTGTGTGTATGTATATATATATATATATATATATATATATATATATATATGTATGAACATGTGTGGGTATATGTGTATGTGTACATATATACATCAATGTGCATATGCATTTACCAACGCCTCTGTCACGGGCAGGATGCGATACAAGGTCAATTTTTTAGCGAAGTTAAACAGGTTTGAATTCAGAGTTTTCCTTCTCCTAGAATGGTTGCCATACTAAGATTAAAAACCCGAGTTTGTCCTATTATTTAACCATAGCTGGAGGGAGAATGATTGAATTCGTACCTTTTCCAAGTGTATTAGTGTTAGGTAAAATACAAGCAGCCTCATTAAGGTTGAACTCTGTTTGGTCAGTCCATTACCTTCTTGGGTAACAATTAAACCATAAAAACCTCCTGTATGCGCATATGGATGCGTGAAGTTAGGTGGATTAATCCCAAGGCTGGTTAACGGTGCAATTCCGTTAATGCTGAATAGACGAAACTCGGAGATCAACGGCCAGGAACAAATAATTCAGTCGGGTAACAACTGTAACTTACCTCTAAGAGTGACGCTACTTGATGAAAGAGAAGAAAAAAAACTGCCAACGAAAGAATATCATGATTCTGATCCGAACCGTACATCGATACCGCATAGCTCTACGAGCGGGCAAACATAGAGCGTGTTCTCCTGAGGTTGGAGCTCTGTCTCCAGTGTTCGAAAAAAATCAGCTTCAGAGCCAAGCCTAATACTTGAAAGCATTAAACTATGTACAAACCAATGATTAGTACTAAATAGAATTACTCATTTTTTTTTTTCATGCCGTTAAATGGTTTCACTTATTTCTATCTAATGATAGAAATAAGTAAAACCATTTAACGGCATGAAAAAAATGAGCTCAGGCTCATTTAAAAATGTATCAAAATAATGATGCCATTAAATGGCTTACAATAGTTGATAGGTAATAAAACCAAACCAACGATTCTAATTACGTTACTATCATTAATATTATTAGATTATTGTAAATGATTTTTTCAATAATTTAAAGTAACTGTTACTTCAATTATTTCAAATTTACTATTATTATTACTTTACCAATGATATTAATAATAATACTAATACCATTAATTTAATCCTTCTCTTATCACGATCAATTTTTCTATCATGAGCCTTTTTTATGAGTTTAAATTTATTTTTATGGTGGCATTTAAAAACGAGTTCATAAGTTCTTTTGATAATTGGCTAGTAAATTTGTATCAAAAGATGCTTATTTTTTTCCTTCTGACAAAAGTTACATCTACTTTTAAAATTTCCAGTAGAAGACTTTTGCATAAATTAATTTGTGGAGTTAGACACTTATCTCTCAAACTCCAAACCACCTCGTCGTTTGTTTTTTGAGTAAAGGGTTGGAAAAAAGTGTCTACCATTATAGAACCTCTGTTTCCAATTTCCAGCAGAGATTTCAATATAAACATTCTCCTGACTAATTTTCCATTGGCAAAATTGTTGCTTAGTAGACTCTTCTCTTGGAATTACACATTCCTCCCATGGGACAAACTTCTTCATTTCTACAATTACAAATCAATTTATTTGTTGACTACCTATGAAATTCTTGTTATGATTATAAATTAATTTGAATATTCGTGCAAGAGTAAATAATTTTTTGGACGTTCCTATTTTATTCTGTGGGTTGTCCTTGTTGAAATGTCTATTAACTTCGGGAAGTATTTGAATTGATATTAGAAAGTTTACAAAAAGTGGGGTTAAACCAAATTATCTTTTCTTTACTATGGCTTTTGTTTAAATATTTAATTATTATCGTCCCTATTTTCTAGTCAATAATTAAAACTATCACAACTACTAATGTTGCTGCTGCCGTTGCCATTATGTTGCGGTATTCAGGAACATTTTTGTTTATAAGTTGTGTTTGTATATATATATATATATATATATATATATATATATAAAACCCATATCAAGTCATATCCAAGACTTAAGAATGGTACATGATGCCACCTGGCCAAACACTCAGCAGGATAAGGCATAGATCAACGATAAAGTAGAACAATCCAGGAAACGAATAAGCACCCTCCCTTACACGTCGGTGTTGTAGCAAATGAAAAGGAAGCCTTCAGGTCACGATAGACTATGGTCACCAGATCTACTTACTTTATACGACGTACATATATTTGTGTTTTATTTATATATATATATATATATATATATATATATGTGTGTGTGTGTGTGTGTTTAGTCATGTATTAGCGTATATATATATATGTTTGTGTGTTTATGTGTATAGGTGTATACTTCATGTATATGTCTGTGCATGTCTATGAATTAATGCCTATATATATAGGATTACAAATTTATTTCTTTTTGCGTGTTTAGATATTTTTTATGAGCGTGTATATTGATATATATATATATATATATATATATATATATATATATATATATATATATATATATAATATACATTTTTATGCATAAATCAGCATATGCATTTAATTTTTCTATTTATATATCCACGTATGTACTTATGTGAAGACATACATGTACTTATTTGTGTGTGTATATATATATATATACGTGATGCCTTCAATAAGTTTCCAGGCTATTTTTTGAACAGGCATTTAAAATTGTCGTAGAAAATTCAGTATGTTATAGCTATACATCTTATGAGATGAAAAACCAATTTTTATGATTTCAAGTTTAAATGAACAGTTACAGCAGCAATTGGAATACACCATACTAAAGCCTGATTGTCACAGCTGGTGAATTTCAAAAATGCAATCTGGACGTGAGGACACTTTAGAAGAACGATATGCCATAAAATTCTGTTTTAAACTTGGAAAAAATGATACCACAGAAACGTATGGAATGCTTCAGACTGCTTTTCGACCATCTTGCATGAATCGAACTTCAGTTTTTGAGTGGCATAAGAGATTCATCGAAGGCAGGGAGTCTGTGAGGGATAATGAGAGGTGTGGGAGGAGTAAGGAAGTTAATACACCAGAGTTGATTGGCCAAAGGTTTAGGGTTACTATGTTGAGGTTTTAATGGAGTTCAGGAAGAGATGTCTACTATCAATAAAAGTGCCAATACGAAAGAAGTCTGGAAACTTATTAAATGATCCTCGTAACTCTCTGATGGTAACGTTCCAGAAATGCTAGATCTTTAAGGAATGCGGAGTACTTATGCTAACCTGAATTGCTTGTATGTTTCAATGTATGTTTCAAGATTATTGCTTTCGTCAGAGAACGTATATAGCCCAAGGCCTTGTAAATGATGTCCTCAATGAGACTTGAAATAATTCGCGTTTTCAGTTAAATGATTTATATATATAATTGTGTGAGAGTATATATATATATATATATATATATATATATATATATATATACACAAGGTGCATACGATAAGTTTCTAGACTTTTTTTCGTATGGGCATTTAAAATTGTCGTTGACTCTTGAAAGTTAAGTATGTTATTGCTATACATCTTATGAGATGACTGACCAATTTTTATGATTTCTGGTTCAAATGAACAGCTACAGCAGGAATTGGAATACACCCTATTGAAGACTGATTGTCACAGCCAGTGAATTTCAATATGCAATAAAATTCTGTTTTAAACTTGGAAAAATGCCACAGAAACGTATGGAATGCTTTAGACTGCTTAGGGACCATCTTGCATGAATTGAGAATCAGTTTTTGAGTTTCATTTGAGATTCAAGGAAGGCAGGGAATCTGTGAGGAATGATGAGAGGAGTAAGGAAGTCAATACACCAGAGTTGACTGGCCAAATAAGTACCATTTTTTTAAAGAATCTTTATCGTGTATAATAATTCTCTTGTCGCGTCAAAATTTGAAATTCCCAATAATTGAAGATTCGAATCAGCCTCTGGTTTGTCCGTAGATTTTCGTGAACGATTATCTTGTCCTCTAGCTTTTTCCCAAATCTTTGATAAAGAAGCGTTTTCTAATCTCATTAAGTACTATAATGATTTCTAAGAGAAAAAGATTACCAGAAACTGAGAAGTATTTAGATGTGACCGTCAAGAGTGGCACAAGTACGGGCAATAAATGTTTCCTTTTTAAGAATTGTCAGAATTTTCCAATAAAACTAGTTAGGAATTTCCTCAGAGATTTCAAATTTCATAAAAGGAAGACACCATATCTTAAAATTCTTTGATCCCGTAGACTTCCAGGCCCCAAAGTTGCGCTTACTATGTTAGATTTCTAGTCGCTGACTATCGGCTTTAATGTCTGGCATCTATTTGTGAAGAGAACCGATGAAATGAAAGAAGAAATGTCTATGCTGATCACCTTATTTTGGGACTGTTATTGGTTGACTGGTTCTTACCGATCTGATCAAAGAGAATGAAATTAGAAATTATATTACGTCACTAATTTTGGGTGGAGTTTAGTTGAAAAATCTTTCCATTTATGGGCAGTATCACAAAGTAGAGAGAAGTCTTTTTTTTCGTAATTGCCTCGGTTTGGACTTCTATATCATTTGTCCCTGATCCGTGACATACCATTATTTGAGTCGAAGATTGATGTAAATAGCATATCATACCATTTAACGTTATTTTATCGTAAGAAGTTAGTGAACTGGGTTTATTATATTTACGTTTTTTGCCTAATTTGATTTTGTTTTCATACAGTGTTATGATTTTAAGTATTCCTACCGAATACAATTTGAATACTGTTTTATTGCTTGATGTATTCAGCTCTAAGACTTAAAACTTTATGATTTCAAATAACAATTTCTACCCAATAATTGTCATTTATTTAACGGGACATTGGTCAAATGAGTAGAGTGTTCGCCAATGGCTCTGGAGACCGGGATTCAATTTCAAAGACTTAATAAATGGTACTTGATGCTGCCTTGTTTAACACTCGTCATCATAAGGTAAGGATCAAGGGTAAAGTGGAGTAGCGCCATCACCTACACCTCGAAATGATAGCTATTGAAAAGGGAGCCTTTTGGTCACCCTCGACTGTTCTCTAACTTTACTACTTATTTTCATACAGTTAAATAGTTCCTTTTAACTAATAATGGTACTATTTACCAACCCCTCCGTTCGGATAGGATATGACACAAGGTCAATTTTTAAGCGGAGTTTAACAGGTTTGAATTCAGAGTTTTCCTTCTCCTAGACTAGTTGCCTCAACAAGGCTGAAGAACCTAGTCTGTCCTACTATTTACCCATAGCTGGAGGGAGAATAAGGGGGTTCATACCTTTCCCAAGGGTATTTGCCCGAAAGTGAACATAATAGCGCGACTGGAGTACGAACTCGCGTACTACGATTCCGCAGTTCATCGCTTTAACTAATAATGGTAATCTTGTGTAAACAATTATAACTTCAAGAAACTATTGTTAATATGAATATTTTATATTTATATGGCATCAATTATTCTAATTGAATGCAAATGATTTTTAAGTAAATCTATTTGACCCACAGATGGGACCCTAATAGGTACAATCACTTTGAGTCAGAGTGGA
Source organism: Sepioteuthis lessoniana (assembly GCA_963585895.1). Classification (NCBI taxonomy): domain Eukaryota; kingdom Metazoa; phylum Mollusca; class Cephalopoda; order Myopsida; family Loliginidae; genus Sepioteuthis; species Sepioteuthis lessoniana. The sequence goes on from CAUZXS010002825.1 coordinate 59,132, forward strand.
CCTGGAAGTAACAGCAAGATATTTAAAACTCTCCAGATTTCAGAACTGGAGCTTTATTATTGAACACAGTTAAGTGTCATACTTGGGACACACTTTTAGGGTGAGGTCTTGCTCCTCTGCAGGGGATACAATCTGCATATTCCAAGCCCCACTCATAAGATATGAATCAACAGATACGTAACCAAAAATCAGTTTTTTTAAATAACTTATATTTGCTCTTTCGTCTTAACATTTAATTGCTATTTAAAAATAAGTCACTGTAATGCGTCGATGATAATCAAGCAGGCTTATCTTGTACTCTTGTACATTTTTTTCTTGTACACAAATGACTGAAGTTGATTTTAAGCTAAATTCGTCACATTATATTCTATTTGTCTTACTTTCCTCTCTGCTTTTCAAGTAATGGAACTGTTGAATTGGTTCAGTAATAAATGCCAACCCTCCCAAACGCTAATGTTGATTTAGTTCCGAAGGTGTTTTCGAAGCGTCGATTCAGGCGATGTGTAGATAATCAACATCTTTGATTTTGAAAAGAAAATAAACAATTTTTATTCCTAAAACCTGTTTAGATCACAATTGCATTTTTTCCAAACGATTCGCTTTTTTCTTCACACAAACCTCTTTGCATTTACATGATTTCTATTGTCTTTTCCTCAACGAAATTTTCTGTTTTATTTTCTTAGTTATTGTAGCCATCTTTGTTTTTTCTTTTCTCTCCATTTTTTATTTAGTTAATTTGCAAATGTTAGTTTTTCACCCCAGTTTTTATTTCTATTCTTTCTTTTCACATTTTTGTTCTTTTCCTCTCTAATTTTTGTTTCATCCTTTGATTTTTTTTCTTTTACTATATATATCTTTTTTCTTATAGTTTTCTATCTATCATTCTCTTGAATATTTACCCAGTCCATTCCCATCTATTTTTCTATCTATTTGAATCTCTTGAATATTTCTTAGTCTATTCCTTGCTATCTATACAGGTGTCCCTTTGGTTGAGTGGATAACGTAATGGACAGTGACATCTTAGTACTCTCTATTTAACTATCTGCTCTAATTTTATTGGTATTTTTTCTTTCATTCGATAATCGTCGGTTTTCCAAACATACTTGAGTTGATTGTGAGGTTTTATTTATTAAAGCCATAGAATAGAAGTTATCTGAATTCCATCCTGTTGGTTGGGACTATTGAATACGCCTACCGCCCCTGTGCAAATTGAGGTAAGATCCCCTTCCAACAAGATTACTTTTTGTCCATGCGTGGCGATCCATAATGTTGTAGAACGGAATCTTGGTGGCTGAGCAGTCTTGATCCTGTAACAGAAGTGATGAAGTGACCTACAACACTTTGACTATTAATGGGTTAGACGAGCAGTCGGAGAGGCTCGATTTAAGCAATCGGCTGGTCATGTCAAGCTCTATCACCTGTATGATTGACCTGAACGTATTCTTTTAATTACCCTTGTGACAAGTTCCCAACTCTATTTTATCTTAAAGCTGCGAGAAGGCAGCTACACAGGGTCAATTGTGCTAACATAGCAATACCGTATACAAACAAATGACTTATATTAAACAGAATTATTAGTGTTAAATATCAACACTTGAAGCTATTTAACTGTGTACCAATGTTTATTGGTAAATAGAATTGTTAGTGTTTATAATACTAGAAACTATTTAGTGTCCGGGGTATCGCATTAAACTATTTGACGTTGAGGCTGTAGTCTTTGGGTTTGGGGAATGTGGAGTAACCGTTCATTAACAATACACCCAGGTCAACTCTGACCAGGATTGGTAGTCCCTGTTAGGGTCACATCTCTCACATTTCTCCAATGCATTTGATTTTGAATTCCGAGGAAAGATAGAGCAAATACAACTAGTATATGGCTTTGCAAAGAAACTGGCAATGGAATAATGGTGCATTAAAAGCACGAAAGAAATGGTTCACTCACCTGATGGAGACACTGACGTCTTCTTGTAATCGCTGGAGTTTTGTAAGTGATACGTTAGCACCATATTTGTTAATACTCTCCTTAGACTATGCACTTTGAACATTCATAGATGTAATAAAAGAAAATAGTTTCTCATTGAAAAAGGCAAGAAGCAGACGATATCCCGTCGAAACCACGACAGATGCTGGCTAAGCAGATGACCAAGCATTTCTCGCAAATACTCTAGCCCATATAGAATTCTTGCTGCTTAGCTTCAAGCAAGACGTAGGAAGCATTAGCTTCGACGTGGATGTCTATAAAAGAAGATACATATGTTTTAAACAAAAGGAGACATCTCCACTCTATGTGGCATGCCTGTAAAATTAGTTTACCAGTACACATACCTCGGCAGGAATATCTCATCTACTGAAAGTGGTGTCAGCATACGCTTGGTAAAGGTGTGAACTGCCATTGATAGTTTTTATTATCCTGCTTGAACTCTGATCCATCCGATAAAATAACTGGATTTCTCACCAGCTGAAGCTGTGTCCATACTACTATATGGATGCACCACTTAGACGCTAACAAAATGCACAGAGAAAAAACTGGATGGGAACTATACGCGAATGCTTTGTGCGGTCTTAAACAAATCCTGGAATCAACACCCCGCCAAAAAACGGCTGTACAGCCGCGTAGCTACCATCTCACAAACCATTCAACAAAGACGAACTAGACATGCATGGCACTGCTGGAGAAGCAAGGACGAACTCATTAGTGATGTTCTCTCATGGACTCCAGTGTTTGGACGAGCCAAAATTTACTGACCAGCAAAGGCTGACTTACACCAGCTTTGTGTTGACGCAGTATGCAGACTAGAAGACCTACCAAGAGTGATAGATGATAGGGATGGATGGCGAGAGAGTGTCAGGGAACTCCGTGCTTTCAGTGTCACGATGATTTATAGATGTGTGTGTGTGTGTGTGTGTGAACAGGATTTTGCATTAAATAACCATGTTTTGATGTGCCAATGAACCAAATAATCTAAGCTGAAATCATTTAACTGTGTGCAAACAATGATTAATTTTGAATTATTAGTGTTGAATAACCATACTTGAAATCATATAACTGTGAAAACGAATGAGCTTTGACCCATTTAAAAATATTACCAACAAAATATTCGCTAATATATCATATATGTATGTATAAATAGGATTTGACATGAAATAACCCACCAGGGTTGATAAGCCATAAAACCAAATATCCTAACTTAATTCAATCCATCTTAATTATGATATTGAATAGCGTCTATGTTCCCTTGAAAAGAGAACATTAATTATTTGTCCTTATTGTTTTTGTCTATTGTACAGATATTGTTGATTTCTTCGAAACTGAGACACATTTTTCTGCGAAAAGAAACTCTTTGTTTCGGCTCATTTATTCTTTCAATAAGACGAGAAAGCTTGCCAATTTACATTGCATGCAATATTGCAGTTTCTTCAATTCTCTAGAATATTAAATTATTTTGTTGATACTCACAAATTAATAATGAAATAGAAAAGACAGTTTTAGAATTTCTCCATTTCTTTTATTGGCTTTTTAAAAATTTTATTTTTATCTTATTTTTTATTAAAAAAATCTGTTTTCGCTTTTAAGAAATTTCGTACACATTAGCCATGAAATATGATTTTCCTCTACACTGAAATTGGAAATTCCGTAAAGGATCTTATGAAATAAATGAATATACGAAATACGTTTAAAAGCAGAGATGTACAATTTGAGTATTTGTATGTTCATATTCCTTTTCCGTCATTTCTCAAGTCATGCTTGAAAGTGATAGAATAGAGAAACAGGTTAAAACGTGCTAGATAGTGAAGTTTGATATCTTCGACCTTTCGAAGTTAAGAACCTTTCTGATATGAAATCGAATATAAAAAAGAAGTCTGCAAAATTTGTACAACTCAATTTACCAATGATATTTGTTATAAAGCCATCGTTTGCTTGTTGAGGGTCCGTATCTGACTGAAACCCAGTATTGTTGATGTTTACTCGATTAAGTTTTGTAAATCTTTTCTTGAAATACAAATACGAATTATAGCATTCTCCATTGTTTAATCAATATGAATTATACTATAGATCTAAGTTGGGATAGCGTATATATTATAAACGCTATTTGGAGACTATCAGTTCGTCGCCTATGCGTCATCAGACAAGAAACTGATGGTCCCCAAAAGCCGTTGACGATATGACTACGCCTTCTAATTTAGATATATACTATCATCAATATTGAGCAATCTTTATTCATAAATATAGCAAACTCCATAACTACAACTACTACTACCACAACATATGTGTGTATGTTAAAAGATACTCAAAATACTACGTCTCAATAATTCTCTTTTGAGATAGTCTTATTCTGTACACAACTTTTTTTGTTGTTTTTTTCTTGTTTTGTTTAAGATCCTAGTTAGGAAAATATTTGATTTTCATTTGCTGATCAGTATCTCTCTCTAGATATATATATGTATAGTGTCAATCTAGTAACTAGATTATGTCCATATAGTACTTTTGTTTTTATGGTTTATACGGCGTGGATAAGATTATTTTAATTTCAGCACAAAACTATTTATCAGAAGATTGCCCTTACAGCCAAATCCAGCCGGAACAACCGTTTTGATCTGGAGTTAAAAATCGTTTGACTCGATCAATACGTAATTCAGTTTGAGAATCTTCTATACTGTATGCACTAATTCTAACCAACTGAACTGCCTTGAAATGTAAATGTTTGCGTATTTTCTATTAATGCCAGGGATTAATGTTCTAGATCAGATAAAAGGTAAAAAAAGGCTATTTACATTTGGACGATCAACACAATATGATCTTTCTATTTTAAAGGGTCCTATAATATACTACGAAAAACTTGATGACATTGTATTCCAAGTACGCGAAGTTGTAATTGTAGTTTATTTTTTCTAAATACAATGTCATCTTGAAAATAACAAAATGCAAATCTGATGAGAAAAAAATTGCGGTCTTTAATTTTAACCTGTGGATAAAAACGAGTGATGAGATTTTCAGTGGGCAGATGACTTTTGAAAAGTCAAGTGGAGACAGCAATATCTTATGAATAAATACTGATAATGTATAAGTATAAAAAATAGTCTTTTTGATGCATACCTATCTCTGGGAATATATATGCATATAGGTCTAGTAATAAGATTTGTTCCGTGTATTGTATTTCTGATATATATAATGTTGGGTAGAAGAGCCTCGAGTCTAATAACAAAGCAGTGTTGAAGGCAAACCTTCTTGAAGTTATCTTTAAAATCAAAACTGGAGAAGAAAGCTCCAGTATCAAACCTCTACTAACTTTAGGTATCCTTTAACAAGAAAATTCTGAGATATAAAAAAAGAGAAATAAAACCCTGTAGTTACCATAGTCACTAGTTATCATGCTATCCTCGTCACTGAGCTGTTGCTATGTAGACCCCGAGTGTAGCAGAAGTGTCGTGCAAACGTATATCACAGTAACTAACAGCGTACAGATATATTACAACCCTATTATACTCATTTTGTTAATTTTTCATTGGCTGAAATAGTTAATTATCTGGATGTTTCAGTTTTTTGTCTTTACGTTGATGGACGTATTGGCGAGAAAGTGACAATTGCTAAATGCCGTTGTATGTGTGTACGCTATCATTATAAAGTAAAGTTGGCGACCTTAGTCGATGATGACCTGAAGGCTCTCTTTTCGATAGCTACTACACAGAGGTGTAGGGGAGGATCCTACTCAATTTCCTGGATTGCTCCACTTTACCCTTACCTTATAATACTGAATGCCAAGCAAGTAGGCATCAAGTACCCTTTTTTGAGTCTTTGGTATGACTCGACCTGGGATTGAACCCTGGTCTCCTGGACTGTTTGCTAACATTCTACTCATTAAGCTGATGGTGTGGTTGTGAGCGTGGGTTTTTAAGACATCTGTCATATGGCAAGGGCACCTTTCCATGTGTTTAAATTATTTGCTTGAAATTTGCAGAGATACGAAATAATAAATGAATCGATTAGGGTTTTTTAATTGATAAAATAAATTTCATTTTTCCAGTACTCATTCATCAAGGAATATCGACAACACGGATTCCTTTGGATATCTCTCACCATCTAATCCCTTCAACCATCACTCTAGATAAGTCTTTTAAACGATACCAAGTGTTCGTACAGTAACGATGAACGTATGTTTTTGCTAACACTGGTGTGTCCATATGTCTGTAGAAAGTCACTTATAAATTTATGCTTGCTTCTCTAGTCGTGTCCTGCATATCTTATTCGTCTCTTTTGGGGTGCTTAGTGAGATAGGAGGTCAATTGCCGTACAACTGGGGTTTTGTTGGATGCTGTTTCCAGGACTTGAGTCACATTTAATACAGCAATTAATTACGTTAATTCACTTAACCCTTGTAACAAAATCTTTGAAATCCAGGGATACCACTGTTAATTTTGTTTTTGTTTTTTTTTTTTTAGATTGAATTATCATGACCAGAAAATCCGGCAAGCACTGCGCGCAACATACGGAACCAGTGGACAGCTGTTTCGACCTTATTAGGCCTCATCAGTAGTGTATACCGCTGTAGATCAAACCAGCGATCACAGAGACAAAACTCTACCACTGAACTACTGGTCCGCATCGCACACAAGCGATGCCCAATTTATGGTTAGTGGCAGATTAGTGGTAGTTTTAGCTCTACATGCTGTGGTCGCTGGTTCGATATCCAATAGGGGAGATCATGGTGTACACCGCTGATGAAACCTAATAAGGTCGAAAAAGCTGTCTAGTGGTTCCTAAGTCACGTGCAGTGCTTGCCGGATTTCCTGATCATGCTAATACAATTTATAATTCCTGTATTTAAAATTAAAAATGTATGTCCAGCTCTGTACTTTTCTATTGAAAAGATTTTGCTGCATGTAGCATAGTTAAGTAGTTTCCATCTAGCTTTTTTTTCAATCATTTTGTTTGAGTTCAAATGGTTACAGCCATACAGTAATACTGGCACAGCTTTTGCTGGGAATAATAATTGTAGTGTTTGGAGAATGTACAAGTTTTAAGACTGTAAATCAAAACGCACATACGTTGGTAATCGAATGAGCCAGTTATAGAAACTGTGCAGATATTTAGATACATTAACTTTTTAAAGTTAGAACTATACAGTTTAAAATACTTGACATAAATAGAATTCTTGCTGGTTTTGATCAATGAACTCTCAATTTGTAATTTTTGAGACAAAGAGTTTCTTACTTTCTCTGATTAGTTTGGTTTGGTTTCATAGCATATCAACCATTGTTGGTTATTTAAATCTTGTTTATACATCGGTATTTGATATAAATGATTCGTAAACACGTGTATATCTTTTTTTACTATGTTTTTCAACTCGCGGGTTAGTTATCCAGTCTTTTTACAATATTGTCATTTTAAATGCATGAAAGATTTTATTATGTGTAAAATCATTGCTAAATATTATCTGTTTTAAATGTAAAAGATTGTTGATGTAAATCCAAGGTAAACGAGGGAAAAGATTTTAATGCTTTTTGAAATATGACACTGATGAAAACTTAAGTTAGCGTAAAAACAGGATGCCTTTAATGTTACAATGAACCATAAATAAGGACTCTACGGTGAATTTTAAAAATTAAGTAACTGTGGGCTTATACTAAGTTAAAACTTAATATATGTACGGGGTGGGGAGGATTTTTTTCAAGATATATCTCGGAAGCCATGAGAAGCAGGATGGTGGACGTAAAGGCGGACGAATCCAACGACGGGTAAACGGCACGCATAACCAGGTGCTGAGTAGACGAATTCTACAGAACAACAACCAGGATCAAATAGTTCGATCGGGGAACTACTGCTGCTCTCATCTATTTGTGTGGCTTCTATAGAGGAAAATAAGACGCAGTTAACAAAAGATTACCATGACTCACACTCAAACCGCTTGGCCAAACCATATCGCTCTTTGTGTGGGTAAAAAAGAGAGGTGTCCAGCTTAGGTTGGAGCCTTGGCTCTAGTGTTCGAAAAATCAGCTAGAGAGCTCAAACTAAAATAAAAATATACATATACGAATATGAGAACTTCGTCAATGTCCACTTAGAAGTGGCAGCAGATTGTATATCAACTCAATAGCCGAATCTAGAATCCCATGGGAGACATTGGCGGTTAAAAAAAGCGTGCAGACGCAAAAATTGCTTCCCTACACAATAGGGAGGACCTAACCAATATCAATACTCAGAAACTTTAGAAGGCACAAAATAAACTAACGTATACCTAAAAGAACGAACAGAATACATCCAAAATCAGATCAATAAGATTAAAAACTCGGTTGAAGATCGACAATCGAGGATAACAATGCAGACGGTAAACGGAGTGAGCAGAAAGAGTAATGAGAGAACTAAACTGAAAGCTGCTAGCTAAAGAGAACAAATATATCTGGGTAAACAACATTTCAGTAATTTAATGGGAAAACTTCCGAAAGTTACGGATGAACTAATCTCAAAATGATTTGTAATCAAGTAGACATCAAACTAGGAAAGTTTACACAAGAACTCGAGTCAGTACAAAGAAAAATTAAAAATAGAAAAGCAGTAGGACTTGATAAAGTACCCCCAGAAGTATGGAAGACAAGGGATTTCGACGACATACTGCTCCTATACTGTAACGCCGTATATAACGAGAATACAAACAGATGGAGAAAGGGATGCATCTTCCATTTCCCTAATAATATTGACCTCTGAATAGCCAAGAACTACCGAAGTATAACACTTACATCCATGGCAGCCACATTCGACAATGCGCTATCTACTACGCAACCGCATAGAACCTAAAATTGAGAAAATACTCAAGAAAAACCAAAATGGCTTTCGGAGAAATCGATCAACGACATCACAAATTTTGACTATCCGTCGAATTCTACAGGGTGTTCGTGCAAAAATCCTCGAGGCAACAATATTATTTGTCGACTTCTCTGATATATTTGTCTCCATACACAGAGGGAAGATGGAGCAAATACTTCTCGCCAACGACCCACCTAAAGAAACTGTCGCAGTCATAATGATGCTATTTAAAAACAGGAAAATAAAAGCCCGCTCTCTGGGTGGAGACACAGACTACTTCGACATTGTAGTAGGTGTGCTGCAAGGAGACACATTATCCCCATACCAGTTTATTATCTGCCTCGACTTCGTGCTAAGAACGTTTATAGATTCAATGAAAGAAAACTGTTTCAAGCTGGCAAAGGAAAGAAGCAGAAGAAACCCCGCCAAAACAATTACGGACACGAGCTACGTCGATGACATGGAGCTTCTGACAAATACACCCGCCCCAGGCGAATCGCTCCTACATAGTCTGGAACGAGCAGCAAGACGAGACAGAATACATGTGTTTTAATCAAAGAGGCAACATCTCCACATTAAAGTGTGGTACTCTGAAACTAGTAGACAACTTCATCTACTTCGGAAGCAGCATCTCATCAACTGAGAATGACAACACCCAACTAGCAAAGGCATAGACAGCTATCGATAGGTTATCGGTCATATGGAAGTCAGACCTGACCGATAAAATAAAACGCCGTTTTTTCCAAGCAGCTGTCGTGTCGATACTGCTATATGGATGCACTACATGGACGCAAATTAACGTATGGAGAATAAGCTTGACGGCAATTACTCAATAATGCTGCAAGTTGTTTTGAAAAAATCCTCGAGGCAACACTCCTGTGGAGCTCTTCACATGGACGAGCAAAGGTAGGACGACTAGCCAGAACCTATATACCACAGCTCTGTGCCGATACAGGCTGTAGCCTTGAAGACTACCGGGAGAAATGGACAATAGAGACGGGTGGCGAGAGAAGGCCATGGAGTTCCTTGTGATAAGCACGACATGATGATGATGATCGCTTTTTATGGTTCTTTCTTTCTCAATGTAATCAATGAACAAAATACTTTGCGCATCACAAAATACGGAGGCGAAAACCTTGTCTGTTTATGTATTCGTCTATGGTCGCTTTGGACGGTTTTTACCTACTGCTGTTCACTCAGCTAACTGCCGATTTGACTCCGGAGTAAAGTGGTGGATTCATTAAAAAATTCTGTTTTAAACTTGGAAAAAATGCCACAGAAACGTACGGAATGTTTCAGACTGCTTTTGGACCATCTTGCATCAGTTTTTGAGTGGTATAAGAGATTCAAGGAAGGCTGGGAGTCTGTGAGGGATAATGAGATGTGTGGGGGGAGTAAGGAAGTCATTGCACCAGAGTTGATTGGCGAAAGGTTTAGGGTAACTTTGTTGAGGTTTTATGGGAGTTCAGGAAGAGATTCCGTCGGAAGAGGCCAGCACTCTTCAAATCGGGTCAGTGGCATTTCCACCTGAACAATGCACCAGTCCACAACCCCATCCTTATCACAGATTATTTGACCAAGATGAGCATCAAGACAGTTCTTCACCCTCTCTATAGTCCAGACCTTGCTCCCTGTGACTTTTGGTTATTCCCTAAGTTCAGAGGCTGTCGTTATGAGACAATTGAGGAGATGAAAGAGGCTGTGACGAAGGTCATTGACATGCTCAAACAAGAGGACTTGCATGGGGCCTTCCAGAAGTTGTTAGAACGGTACAACAAATGCTTTGCAGCTGGAGGAGATTACTTCGAAGGAGACGAGTGTTTTATGTGTGTACTATCAATAAAAGTTCTCATACGAAAAAAGTATAGAAACTTATTTAATGATCCACACACACACACACACACACACACATATATATATATATATATATATATATATATATATATATATATATATATATATATCAGATTCTCTTGAAAGATTGTTTCATTGAATAGGCTCGAGAAGTGTTCAGCATCCTATTCAGCATTGCTTTTTTGCAAACGTAATCTCCGGTCATTTTTGACAGTATTGATTCTCCAGTGTTGTAGATTGATTTATCATCTTTCGATGACTATTTGTTTCTTATCAATACACTCCACCCTAATAGAACAGTATTTGTAGTTTCTTGATTGACCCATTTAATTCTGGCCATTGACCACTGAGGTTCTTCCGCTCAGGATCGTTTGAAGCGCGTCGTTAACGTGTCTTTATATCCCTCAGTCTTACTTCACGTGAACCCTGTTGATTGTCCAGCCGGCTGGGACAGTACAATAAACCGACTCCTTCTCTGAAGAGGGGTAACACCCCACCACCGAGTGTCCTGTATATGAGACTAAACAAACTGATGCTAGGGCTTTGAGGAATGAGGGTAACCTTTCATTGCCATTGCTCTCGGGTCCACTTAGGTTCGGAATGGTCGCACCTGATAGGGCCCTATCTATCGGTGAAATAAAACTAAACTGAATATTTATACTAAACTGAAGTGTTTGAATTAGAACTGTTTGACTAAACTGAATAGCTTGACATAAAAGTGCTTTTGATAATTAAACTGTGTACTTAAGCTAAAACTGAATTGTTTGAAATGTAACTGTTTTTGACATTGAAACTGTACTTACACGAAACTTGTTTGATAAAGAACTGTTTTGACAATTAACTGCGTGTAAGCAAAATCTTTACTTGGACTACACTGAATTGGCTGAATTAGAACTGTTTGAATGAATTTAATAACTTGAAATAGATATGTTTTTGACAATTAAACTGTGTACCCATGCTAAACTGAATTGTTTGAAAAAGAACTATTTGCATAAAAATGGATTTGGCGTTAAATAACCTACAAAGGTTGAAATGCCATAAAACTCAACTAATTAATCCTCATGAGTCCCACGTTTTTTTATAACTGTATGCTTGTGTGAGACGCATAATACTTTTCCTTCCGCAGTCAATGTTATCCAGTGACAAGCCATAGCAGCATATCTGAGTGATAATAGTGACAACACGTTTGAATATAGCGAGGTTTGATCTCTCCGGCTTGATAGAGATTCTGTCACAGGTGTAAACCTCTCGTACAACGCTTATAGGGTTTTGATAACGTGAATTTTCCTTATAAACTCTTTTTTCTTTCTCTTAAAGTCTAGCTATCTTATTTTAGCTTCATCAGGTACATGAGGGATGAGCTCATTCTTTCATTTCGCTTGACTAAGAGTTTTTTCATGTGCTAAAATTTTCGAAGGGGTTAACTGATACATATAACCCGAGATGAAAATTAGTGTTGTTAATAGAATAAAATGAAATAAATAATTATATGGATACTCCTAACTTTGATCGTTGCATTCAAAATTAACTCTAGCAATATGAGTCTGTGTGTGGTAGTGCCCCTCTAGTTTCAGATTCAGTTTAAGCCTTGATTTTATTCGTAAATTTGGTGGTTGTGTAAATTTAAGTCGGTATGGCTACTTTAAGTCATTAATAGAATATAAGAAACAAATAAATACATAGTCCTTTAATTTAAAACCTGAAGCCATTCCCGCTTAAAGTGGCAAGCCTTCGAAATTTGAAAACCAGTTCATATACTTTGATAGTAATATCTCATCTGATGTAAGTGATGTTAACAAACGTCTGGCAAAAGCGTGGAAAGCTATTGACAGTTTATCGATCTCATGGAAATCTGAACTCTCTGATAGAATAAAACAGGATTTCTTTCAATCTATCACTGTTTCAGAACTACTGCATGGATGCACCGCTTGGACGTTAACGAAACGCAGATAAAAAAGCTAGATGGGAACTATGCAAGGATGCTGCGTTCTGTTTTGGATAAATCCTGGAAGAAGCAACTGTACTGTCACTAATCTCCTATCTCACAAATTATTCAACTTCTCAGTAGTAGCTGTAGAATTCACCGTGTGCTTCTCTGCAGAGAGGTAAGACCCCCTTCCAACGATTGTTCTGGATATGACACTAAACAATCTGATGGTAAGGTTCCAGTGTTGCCAGAGCTTTGGGGAATGCGAGTCCCCCTTTATTACCATGTATATATATATATATATATATATATATGTGTGTGTGTTCCTATATATATATATATATATATATATATATATATATATATATATATATATATATATATATATATATGTGTGTGTGTGTGTTCCTATATATATATATATATATATATATATATATATATATATGGATGTTTGCTTTGGTTGGTTGGTTGAGTTTTATGGCATATCAACCTTTGTAGGTTATTTAACGCCAAATTCATTTTTATGCAAATAGTCAGTTCTATTTCAAGCTATTCAGTTTATTCAAACAGATCTATTTCGGCTAATTCAGTTTAGTATTATTACAGATTTTGTTTACATGCAGTTAAATGTCAAAACAATTCTATATTAAACAATTCAGTTTAATGTAAGTACAGTTTCAATGTCAAAAAAGTTCCACTTCAAACAATTCAGTTTTAGCATAAGCACGCACTTTAAATGTAAGTGCAGTTTAATTGTCTAAAACATTTATATTTAAAGCTATTCAGTTTAGTCAAACAGTTCTAATTCAAGCAATTCAGTTTGGGTTGAGTATGCAGTTTAGTTTCATTTAACTCATAGACAGGGCTCTATCAGTTGCTACCATTCCGGGCCAGAGTGGAGCTGGAAGCAATGGCAATGAAGGGTTACTGTGCATATCCTAAAGCACCAGTATTACTGGAACCTCACCATCCGATTCTTATAATTTAGCCGACGGGACAAGATGTATGGATGTATATAAAGTGTGAATGTATGCATATGTGCGTGTCTACATACATATATATATGTGTGCCTATATGTGCGTGTTGGTGCATATATACATTTGTATGCATATGTGTGTGTGTACACATAAGCGTGTATGTGTTTGATTCCAGTATCCCTGAATATTAGGATTATTTTCCTAAAAATTCTACAAATGAAAACAATCAATTTTTCACCGTTAATATGACGTCTACTTTTCCCAGTGACCGCGCCTGACGACACTTGACAAAAAAAAAAAAAAACAACAAAAATACAGATTAATGAGTCAATCTTGTGAATAACGTGGTTCAGGTTGGATTTACTAAATAGAAAATAGTAACAACAAACATCAAGCAAAACTTGAAAAAGAAGAAAGGTAAAAAAACTAAAGTCAAAATATTAAATTTTGCGCAAAAAAAAAAAAAAATGATTAATCATCAAAATGTCGGTGTCATTCGCAAAACAGATGCTTCAGAATTATACACCTGCATATTCGGAGAAAAAAATCAATAATTTTAAATTAAAAAAAAATGTACATGTTTTAGATTCTAATAAATATTAACACCTTTCTTTTTATATTTTAAACTTGAGCAGCCTCTCAGGCATTTTTCATTGCCGGGGAAAACCCACAGAAAACCAAAACTCTTTCTTACATCAATGTCATGTGATCGATATAATTCAAGTTAGTACATTTATGCTGTTAATTCTCGCAGGTGTCTTGCTAACGCTTTCTCCGCACAGGACACAAAAGCCGTCGATCGTCATTTCTGTGCGGGTAACGAAAGATATTGATGCAGATTTATAGTTTGGTTTCGATGAGTGTGTATGTATCTGTTTTTGATTCGTTTCACCTGCCTTTTTATTTCATACTAGAAGTGATAGGTAAGGTATTTGATCTAGTGCCCAACTCACTAAGGGCTAATTAATATTAGTATATCCGTGATATATTAACACGTAATAAAATGAGAAAACTAGACAAATATTTTCATTTCCCTATACAAGAATATTTAATATATACAATGTACATACCAATGATATAAATAGAAATATATAGACACATGTCTCGCAATAATTAGAACTATGCACATGTTGTTGCATGAATAGACATTATCGGGAGGGGGTAGAAAATTGAAAAAGACTGAAGATGATATAGCCATGAGGCCTTACCATTCCATGAAAGTCAACGATGTCTCTAATGGGCAAAGACCAGAACCAAAAAAAAAAGTGGTCAAGATGGGGTTCTGAGAGTTGCCACTGACACCCAACTAGGCCCTACTGCAAATGCATCATTATCCAATCGATACAATTATTTATGTTCGTATACTTCAATAGTATACGTAAAAAATGACACTATTACTTACTTATGTATCTGTTAAAAAGCTAAATTCACTTTTGTTTATTGTCTGAGTAATCTTCGATAAAATTTGTACCATTTAGATTTCAAAACAAATCTTTTATTTAATCTGCGGACTTATTTTGAAAAGCGAATTTTTAATAAAGAAATTTAACCGTAAAATTATCTTTTAAAAAATCTGTTGTCTGCTCTACGAGAAACTTTGTTGAAATAAAAAAAAGATTAAACTTAAGAGCGATAAATATCCACAATTTTCAGAAAAGTCTAAACTAAATATAAGAGAGAAAAATGATCTGGCTCTGAGGCCTAAAAACACTCATCAGAGAAGCTTAAATTTTATCATATTTTTTTTTGTTTTTAATTTTTAGAATATCTTTCAAACATATTCGACTGCAATAGAAAATCATTTTAAAGGAAAAAAATGGATGAAAATTTCTATAAAACATGAACCACCAAAGTAATGTAAAGTTATACAAATTACTTAATCATAAATAAACAAAAAAAGCTGCCTGAATTTTTATAGAATAAACCATTTTTAAAATGTTGCAATTAAATAGCGATGAAAATATACCCATTACTATGAAATAGAAAACAATGTTTCTTGATTTAAAAAAGGTTTTCATTGAAAAATATTTGGTCATGTTATAAAATGTAGAAAACATCTAGATATATATAGTTTTGGTTTCATTTCTTTGTTTAATGACATATTAATTTTCGTGGGTTATCTAATGCCAAAACCATCCTTGTAGAAGAACAGGAGTGGTACGATTTAACCTATAGTCGGGTAAGAAAAAAGGGTTCATACCTTTCTCAAGGGTGTTAGACAGAAAGTGAACTCAGTGATGCGACGAGAGTGCGCACTCTGTTACCACGATATCGCAATTCAGTAGGTCAGCCACTACACCACGGGGTCTTCCTAAACACACCAACCAACACACAAAATGTCGATGGAGATTTGCAATGTATTGGCACCATATCTATAAATAATCAGCCGATATGTTCTACGAACGACGATAAATCAAATAAAAAAAATGGGTTCACATTAAAAAAGGTAAGAAGCAGACGATATTCTATAGACAGATGCAGGCGACAGATATGATCTAGCTCTTCTCGCTGATACATCTGTCCCAGCTGAATTCCAGCTGCATATTCTGCAGCAAGAAACATTAGCAGATAAAACAGAATTTATGCATTTTAAACAAGCTGGATTGCAAGCCTCTGAAATTAGTTAACACACCAGTATCACCTACTGAAAGCTATGTCAGTATAAGCTAAGGGAAGGCTTGGACTGATATTTACTGGTTCTCGATAAGATAGAAATCTAATCTTTCTGATAAGTAGATTTCTTCCAAGCTGTGGCCTTGTCAGAACGAAATGGTGGGGGATAAAGCTAGACGGGAGCTACATAAGAATATTGCGTTCTGTTTTAAATAAATAATAGAAACAGCACCTCCTTAAAAAACAGCTGTACGACCACTTCCCTCCTAACTCACAAATCATCTAATTAAGATAAACAAGACACAATTGGCAGGAGAAGTAAGGATGAACTCAGAAGCGAAGTCCTTCATCGGACTCCTATACGTGGACGTACCAATGTTAGCCAACCAGCAATAACTGTGTGAACACTGGATGCAGTCAACTGGATGTACCAGGTGTGATGGACAATAACGACGCAGAGAGAGAGAGAGACTTATGATGATATACACAATATTTACAACTATAAAATGGTTGATAACAAAAACAGGTTAAAAACTCACAACTCTAATTTTCACGATATTGATAATCGCGTGAGATAGTATTAGACATATCTGAAGTCTGTTACAGCTGAATAGATGTGAACTTTTTTTAGTCAAGTGACTATCACGTGGTTGACATACTAAGTCACATGGCTCATTTAGGAACCAACTTCGATCTTTTAATTAGTAAACTATTCGATTTATTGACTTATTTTTTGCTATTTTTCCTCCAGGATCAATTTACAATTTGTCATGGCTAAATGCCTCCATGAACGTTAATAAATACTTTGTAATTTGGTGTCAAATGATTTTCGGAAATTATTTGATTTATTCAAACAACGACCCACTAACATCTAAGTAAAAATTTTCACGATGACGAATCGTAGAAATTATACTGTATTTTTTCATCGCTTTATTACGGATGATTCGAATCTCACTAGTTTTGGTATGACTTGACTTGAGATCGAACCCTGGTCTCTCGGACCATTAGCGACAGGTGAACAGACACACATTTTAGTTACAACGGATTTTAAAAATATAGATTAATCTCTGTGGTATTTTCGTCTTGTGTATTGAAATCACGTAACATGATCAGTTAATGGTACTATCAATACAGGTCAGAGTAATCTTGGGGGTTACAGCAATAGACATCACACGCCCAAAGGCTCTAGGAGAGGAGCCCCACCGTCAGATGCATTTTTGTGTCCTACGAAGGAACTTGTTAGAGAAGGGTGTCTATGCACTGTGAAGAGGTGCAGTCGGCGTATCTTGCTGTTCTAGTCGACAGACATCCATTGTTTGAGGAAAATTGTATTTTATTGTATGAAGGTATATTATTTTTTTCATTGCGGTTTGTGATTTTAATTTCTGAGTTTATTTTAAGTTACTCTATCTTACAGTGATTCTACCAGCTTAATTTGCCTTTGTAGTTTATATTTTGTGGAGCGATTAATTCTAATGGCAAATTAACGTGTCTGGGGTTATTTCATGCTTAGAATTTAGGGAATTTGCACATGGTCATATATTAAGTATTCTTATCTAATACAAATTTTCAATTTAATCTACTTGACTCCATCTCAGTCAGCTGAGGCTGTAGAATACATCGACTACATATCTGCAGACGTGTGAGACCCCCCCCCCCCACACACACACACAAACGAGTGTCCAGGACATGATATTAAACAATCCGATGGCGAGTCTCCAGCCTTGGAAATTTGGGCAATGTGGAATATTCCTTCATTGTCCTCTCTCCCAGGTCCACTCTGCTCCGGAGTGGTAGCTCCTAATAGGGTTCTATCTATAAGTCAAATAGAATTGCTTGACTATATAAACTGAGTGAAAACAAATGACTGCTGTTTAGTTGAATTGGTAGTGATACATAGCAATACCTAAGACAATTTAACTGTAGAAAAAAGTGGACACAGACTCGTTTCAAAATGTTATCAACAAAATGTGTTAAAAAATCATGTCTATTTAATATATATGTATAAACAAGATTTGGCATTGAATAACCAACAATAGTTGATATGCCATAAAAACCAACCAAACCAAATCCGATATATTAAATATATCGGTTTAAACAAGATTTGCTATTAAATAACCTACAATAGTTGATATACCATGTAGGCCAGCCAAACCAAATCCAATATTTTTAAAATATACTTATAAACAAGATTATCATTAAATAACATACAATAGTTGATATGCCATAAACCCAATTAACCATCTATTTGATCCAAAGGTAGTACCCTAACAGGTACAATCACTTCACTTACGTGTGGACCTGGGAGTAATGTCAATGAAGAGGGCCTCAGTAATCCCTAGATTCAGTATAGTACTATACGTGGGAAACCACTTTTGAGGGGATATTACCGTCAACAGGGGATACAGTCAGCGCATACAAAGCCTCGCTGATAGGACAGTACGTTTTTTTTTTTTAGTATCTAGAACTTGGTTTATCCGGAAAGAGTGATAACCACAAAAAGCACTGCGTTTCGACAAATCAAGTAGGTTCATTTTATGACTATAGGCTAAGGAATTGTGTTTATTGTGTAGTTGTTTAAGTTTTTTTAACATTGTCCTATCGAATAAGAATAATTTTTAAACACATCTATTTGATCGATAGATGTGACACTAACACGTACTACCACTCTAAGTCAGAATGGACCTGGGACTAATTGCAATTGAAGGGTTATGTTAAAGATACAGAATTGGAGCTTCATCACTAGAGGCTGTTCAGTGTTATAAACCTCTGAACGTAATTCAGTCAGCGTTTTAGTATATGTACTGCCGAAGCGTAAGCTCTAGCTTTAGAATTACGGCGAATTGAATGTTCAATACGTAGTGTGTATTTGGGTAGCAGTATCTGAAAGCATTATTTTTTTTTCTTGAGCTGCTAATAGAACATTTTGAACTTTTTATCTTTAGGATAATGCTCATTTTCTGTCTGGTCTGTCGAACTTTCTTTGAATCTCATCAGAAGCTGGGCTGGTTTTGATGACGAAATTTCTATTGTGAATAATGTTGGTAATAACAGTTCTGAGCTCCTCCTAACTACCTTCCTCGATCTCTGGTCTCAGATGTCTCCAGACACAAAAGAGTGTGGCAAACGACTTTTAAGATCAATCAGATTCAGCGCTGAAAATTTTAGTCAATAAAAACGAATTCCGGAATGAATAGGTCGTTTGGGGTCAACAAAAAAGGGTACTTAGGACGTGGAAAAACTGTTTCAGAATATGCCTTACAGTTAACGAGGTTGATGTATTGGGCTGAACTGATATAATGTTTAGTATGATCAAATAATCCACGGTTAGTATCACTGCAAGTCTTATCAAAATTCTTTACAATACGATTACTAGTTCTGAATGATTTTAGCGGCATATCAATCTGTCTTGGGTTTTTAAATCTAGAGGTTAGGGAGTTGCGTTTATTGAACAATTATATTTACATTTTTCATGAGGTTGTTTTTTAAGAGATTTTTTAGGCACATGGTCCTATCGAATATGAATAATTTTCAAAAAAGATCTATTTGAGTCAAAGATGGGACCCTAAAAGAAACTACTACTCAGGCTCCAAGTGGATGTGGGAATAATAGCAATAAAGGGGTGGCTCCACATTCTTTAGAACTCCTGAACTAGGCCTTCACCATCAGATGCAGTTGGGTGTCATACTCAGAGCACCCCTTTCTTTTTTTGGATGCGGTCTTACATGTCACCGGGGGATACAGTTAGGATAATATGAGCCCTGCCGAAAAACTGAACTAATTATAATATGGGTTTTTAACTCGGGATAACCAGGAAATTTACGAAGGCTATCAATAAAAAAAATATGTTCAATTTAATTTTCTTTATGTAAGTAAGTAAGTAAAGTTAGCGACCATAGTCGAGGGTGACCCGAAGGCTCCCTTTTCGATAGCTACTACACCAAGGTGTAGGGGAGGGCGCTACTCCATTCCCAGGATTGCTCCACTTTACCCTTGAACCGTACCTTATAATGCTGAGTGTCAAGCAAGGTGGTATCAAGTTCCATTTTTAAAGTCTTTGGTATGACTCGACCTGGGATTGAACCCAGGTCTCCCGGGCCATTGGCGAACACTCTAAACGCTGGGCCAATGTCCCGGTTTCTTTATGTAAACATTACATACTTTAGCTTGTCAAATATATTGCTTGCTAATTAGTGTTAATATATCTTTACTTGTTTTTAAGCGAATTGGGAGATACTATATAATCATTTCTTTTAGAAAATAGGCTTCTTAGCTTGGTATTTCTGGATATTCACGTGACAGTCTCAGAAACCCATTCCTGACCTCTTTCAACCAAAACAAAATACGTGGGACCACACACACACACACACATATATGTATATATTAGAATAACACTGTTAATTCTGCCTTGAAATATAAATTTTTTGAAGGCAGATTTTATAGATATTTGTAATTTGACAGCGACATTCATATTCCTTACATTATACTATATAAATGTAAAATGATCCCCAAATAACAATGTATCTTGTCTATCTTATGGAACAGTGAAGTTACTTTCCAACATTATAAGGTTAGCCTATTTTCCACTTTCGTATCCATTCCACATGCTTGTTTATAGAACAATATGTGGGGGGGGCGTCCTCGTGGTGTAATGGTTAAAGCGATGGACTGTGGAATCGTAGTAAGCGAGTTCGAACTCCAATCACGCTATTGCGGTCACTTTCGGGCAAATACCCTTGGGAAAAGTATGAACCCCCTTATCCTCCTAGCTATGAGTTAAATAGTACCACTACTGTTCTTCTAAAAGAATGGCTTTGGCATTAAATAACTCATAAAGGTTGATATGCCATTAAACAAAGAAACCAAACCAGAACAATATGCGCATATTTATAGATGTTGGGAAACGTTTGTGTATACTTTTTAATACTACTTGTATATGTAGTATGTATATATTAAATACTATGGTATGTGCAAGAAAGCTTATCTCGTCTTTCTTTCCCTTGTGTTCAGCGTTTGTATATCAGGGATATGATAAAGCTAATATTGGTCCTTTGGTCAGTGGATACTTACCTAAATATCTACCCAACCCCAAGCAAACCAATAAGCGTACTTCTCTTAATTTTAGTTATACCAATTTTGGCGATTTCGGTCCAATGTGTTTTTTATCATTATCGGTTCGATTTTATATAATTCATTATTATGCCATCCACAAAGATGTGATCGATGTGTCTGTCAGAAGAATCGATATCAACAAATGATTGTTTGATCTAATTGGTTTCATTTTGCAGTTTGTTGGGTTTTGGGACTTATTTTGTCGTTGTTACAATACGTTCATTGTCTGAGGGAAGATAAACGTTATCTTTTTTTATGGAATTCTAAAGTAAATTATATGGTTTTGTATATTAGTAGACACCAAGCTTCGCATAGTCAAAGAAATAGTCATTATAATGGAACATTCATTTGCTGAAGATTCTACTGTCAATGGCTTGTGAAAGTAACTAATTAATCGTTCTTAGTTTTTCCTCGTATAACCAATATTTGAGTATTTTTTTAGAGATTTTATGATTTAATATTTGTCAATGTCCTTGTAGGCTTTTACTATCAACAGTACATTTCTTGTGTTTGAACCAATTAGCCGATTATTACAAAAAATGATAGTTTTGACATTTCATGAGTAATATTTTTCCTAAAATTTGGTAATTTCTACTTCAAACCTCGCTATATCGTTTTCCGCGAGAAGTATAGACTCTACCTTAATATTTCAATGGTTTTTGGCTCTCAGATAAAAATCTGAAAAGTCAACATAGTCCACTTTATATACATTTTTAACCATTCTTAATAAGAACGTTAGTAAAATCTACATCGGCTTGTTTTATAGGCCTATTGTTGTGGAGATTCACAAATAGGACATGAAGTGGGTGTCCTCGTGGTGTAATGGTTACAGCGATGGACTGCGGAATCGTAGTAAGCGAGTTCGTACTCCAGTCGCGCTATTACGTTCACTTTCGGGCAAATACCCTTGGGAAAGGTATGAACCCCCTTATCCTCCCAGCTATGGGTTAAATAGTACTACTGTTTTTCTAGGAGAATAATTTTGGCGTTAAATAACTTATAAAAGTTGATATGCCATTAAACAAAGAAACCAAACCAAATAGGACATGAGGAATTTTTTTTTTGTTTTTGTTTGATAAGAAGAGAAAGATTTGACAACTGATATTGACGTGGTGGCTATACTTGAGATGACAAAAAACTGACACGCTGAACAGAACACGAGGAAATTTGCTTTGTTTCCTAATATAAGAAGAAATAGATTTCCCAACTCATATTGACATGGGGAAAATGTACGTTAGATGACAGACAACAAACACAAATACAAAATCAAAGAAAATCTTTGAGAATGGATCGTTAAATAAATATAAATTATATCTGCAATTTCTTTAAATGTAGTGAAGTTTTGAATTTTTGCTTTCGCTTTTCGCATTTCAATAATATCCATACTACAATTTATTTTGCTCACTCAGCAGGGGGAAGGCTGTAGAATACCCCGATTGATTCTCTGCTGAGGAATAAGACTCCCCCAACAAATATCCTGGATATAACACTCAACAATCTGATGGTAACGTTCGAGTAATGCTGGAGCTTTAGGGAATGTGGAGTACTCCATTATTGCCATAGCTCTCAGTTCCACTCTGGCGCGTAGTGGTAGCACCTGACAGGGTCCTATCTAGAGATCAAATTGAACTAAACTGTGTACTGATGCTAAACTGAATTGTTTGAAATGGAACTGTTTTTGTATGCTCAACTGGATTGGTTAAAATAGAACTGCTTTTGAGATTGAAACTTTACTTATACTAAACTGAATTGTTTGAATTAGAACTGTTTGACTAAACTGAATAGCTTGAAATAGAAATGCTTTTGACAACTAAATTGTGTACTTATGCTAAACTGAATAGTTTTAAATAAAACTGTTTCTTTGTATGAAAACGAATTTTTCATAAAATAACCAACAAAGGTTTATATGCCATAAAACATTCAATTTATTGCAATTTACCCATGAAGTAAAATACAACGGGAAAAAAAAGGAATTTATCAAAAGTGAAAACAGAAAAATGAATTTACGATAAGAAAAGAAGGATTTAAGGAAAATTTGACAGAAAATTTGTACCCCAATATTTTTTACTCTTTCGGATATCTCACAATCATATATAGATGTATTTTGGTAAATAGACAAATAGCTGCCTGTCAGCTGTATTGAAAACTAATATTATAACTAGTAGAAATCTCTCCTTGCTCCTTATATTACTTTTGGTCAGTTGTGCTTCTTCCCCAGGACGTAATGTCCATTTTGAATTCTTGAATTTGTGACCCCTGGTGTACTTCCCTTAAAAACCTCAGAAGATCCAATACGTCCACTAAGTACCAACATGTCTGCATAGTTGGCTGGTTTGTTTATAATAAAAGCTTAACTTATTGTCCAGGTTAAAAGCGCTGGAATGATAACCCAAAACCAGGCTCATTCTCAAATGCATTTGTATCATAAAAATAAGGTCTAAAAAGTTTGGCTTTCGATTACTCTCACTGCGCTTTTACTCCTGGTTAATACTTTAGTTTGGCACAAAGCCAGAATTATGTGGTTCCCGGTAAAATTTGAACACATTAATAGCGATCTAACTTAGCTCGTAAACCATTGCACTATATAAGATGCCCGATTGTTTGCCAGTTAGGGAACAAATTGTTGCTCCATATTTTCTCTTGCTTTTAGATGTAAGCTATTTAAAATATTTATTTACTGAGAATAACCTATATATGTGGAAAGAGTAGATATAGAGAAAACCGTATTTTTTTTCGTCAAAGATAACTTAGATAATTTAAAAGGAAGATTTACAAATACATCTTTGCATATAAACACATGTAGATAATGGTACGCAGTTAATTAGGTATGTAAAAAACATGTTGCTTAATTCTTTAGCAATTTTTTATCTCTCAAAATTTTCGAGTAATCAAAAACATTTTTTAAAAAGATTTAAATTAATTACTCGATAATTACCTCTTCTAAACAATGATAAAAACTTAATTAGAATTATGTCTTTAAATCTAGTTTGGTATCTGCGGATAATTCAGCAATAATCTTTTGATATGGCTAGATTCATTCATAATTGTAATACTAATCCTCTATTATTCCAGGAAAGGAAAGTAAAATTTATTTCTAATCTAAGTAATTATTTTTTAAAAAGCAAAAGTCTGCAGTTTCCTATCTATCTAGATGCAACCACTCTTGATCATGCATAAGAATTATGCTATGTTTAGTAACCGAGAAACTGTGTGTGTGTGTGTATGCGTGTATATATATATATATATATATATATATATATATATATATATATATATATATACCGGTCCATTTTTCTAGTGGGTAGAGTGTTCGTCAGTGGCCCAAAAGACCAGAGTTCAATCCCAGGTCCAGTCATACCAAATACTCAAAAATAGTTCTTGTTGCTTCCTGGTTTAACACTCATTATAAGGTAGGAATCAAGGGTAAATTGGAGCAATCCTAGGAAAGGAGTTGCGCCGTCACCAACACCTCGATGTAGGAGCTAATAAAAAGGGAGCCTTCGGGTCACTTTTAACTACAATTGCCAACATTACAGTTATATATATATATATATATATATATATATATATAATTGTAATGATTAAATATATTTTAAGGAAACTAAAATCCATAAATAATCGAAGTAATTATCATTAAATGCAAAGTTCTACACTCATCGAATATCTATCTATACTCTCATGCATAAACATAAATATTCTCTATACTACGTAACTGTTAAAAATATAAACATGTTAAATCAGAAAAAAAAGTATATTTTTAATGTACACATTCACAACTTAAAAAGGTTATTCAAGAAAATGTTGATGTCTCCGGCAGGCTTGATGATGAGGCTTCTCTTCATATTGACCATTACGTCCACGATGATCATCTTCAAAGAGTTGATATTGTGGAAGTAACTACCATTCCAGTTCAATGATCCTTCGCTGGATCGCATTCGTAACCGTGGCATAGACGTTGTCATGCAGTAAAATAACCGCTTGATTCCCTGGCAAAAAAAGAGATATTTTTGTTATAAGTAAAGTTAGCGACCATAGTCGAGGGTGACCCGAAGGCTCCCTTTTCGATAGCTACTACACCAAGGTGTAGGGGAGGGCGCTACTCCATTCCCAGGATTGCTCCACTTTACCCTTGAACCGTACCTTATAATGCTGAGTGTTAAGCAAGGTGGTATCAAGTTCCATTTTTAAAGTCTTTGGTATGACTCGACCTGGGATTGAACCCAGGTCTCCCGCGCCATTGGCGAACACTCTAACCGCTGGGCCAATGCATCATTTAAACGAGCCAATTGCTCACCGATGCGTTTTGCAATAATAATTGTCTAAGTTTTGGCTATTCGTAAAACTGATTTTCATTTGATTCCAACCAAACACAATATTTTTATGCAGTAAATTTGGTTTCAGTTAAGATACTGAATGCTGATATTTTTTCCGCTATGAATTTTTATAGAGAATATAAAGAAAAGTTCTCGATTAAACTACGAAGAGAATGATCTCCAACACTTTTTTTATATGTTCATTTCGCATTTTAAGATGGTACATAATTCCTCAATTTTCTTTAACCCTTCAAAAAATAAAAGCTTAAAATTTAGAAGAAAATATAATTTTCGATTGAGTCGACTGAAGACTTTTTAATGTCGTTAAAAAGAGAAAGTCAAGTTTCGACTGCAAACTACCCAGAGATATGAAACTGAGATCAGAACACCGGATACAGTTTAATATCATATCCAGGTTCCATATAAGTGAGGGTGGGATAAAAAGTTTCTAGGCTGACGTCATATCTGTTTTTGGTGATTTTTGAGCAATGGAATTCAACCTATGTAACTCCCATGGAAGAAATGCGTAGACATGAAGAATCAATTTCATTTAGTCACATTTCATGAGAGTACCTTGTTCAGCCTACGAACTTCCCAGCCGACCCTCATATATATATATATATATATACGTGGAGACAGACTACTTCGATATTGTACCGGGTGTGCTGCAAGTAGACACATTAGCCCCATACCTGTTTATCATCTGCCTAGGCTACGTACTTAGAACGAATACTGATAAGATGAAAGATAACGGTTTCAAGATGGCAAAGGAAAGAAGAGGAAGAGACCCTGCACAATCGTTTACAGACGCGGACTACGCCGATGACATAGCACTTCTGACAAATACACCCACCAAAGCCGAAACCCTTCTACGTAGTCTGGAACAACCAGCTGCTGGCATAGGCCTCCGTGTTCATGTCAAAGCAGACTAGACGGAATACATGTGCTTTAATCAAAAAGGCGATATCGCCACACTAATTGGTCGTTCTCAGAAACTAGTTCACCTACCTAGGAAGCAGTGTCCCATCAACCGCGACAAACGTCAATACATGTCTAGCAAAGCAAGAACTGCTATCGGTCATCTGAAAGTCAGACCTGACCGATAAAATAAAACGCTGTTTTTTCCAATCAGCGGTCGTGTCGATACTGCTATATTGATTCACTACATGGATGCTAAATAAACGTATGGAGAAAAAGCTTGACGGCAATTACACAATAATACTACGAGCAATATTGAACTGAGGCAGCATCCCACAAAGTAGCAACTGTACAGCCACTTACTACCCATCACGAAAACTATCCAAGTTAGACGAACCAGACATGCGGAGCACTGATGGAGAAGTAAGGAAGAACTCATAAGTAACATACTCCTGTGGACCCATTCACATGATTGAGCAAAGGCTGGATGACCAGCTAGAACTTACATAAAACATATAACCTCCCAGAAGATATGGACGATAGAGACGGGTGGCGAGAGAGGGTCAAGGAGATCCGTGCTGGCGGCGTGAGATGATGATAATGATGACGACAACTGTGAGAAAGGCAGGAGCCTTCATTTCATTGACTGTTTACAGCCATGAGCAAAATAATATATATAAGGTACTTATAAAAAATAAATCAGTTTGTCAAGTGTTCCTGATAAAAGTAACACGGTGTGGTAAGGCATCATAAAATTTTTGCCCCACTTTTTGAAATCAAGGAGAAATTTGAGAAAATAGAACAATTAATGAGAAGACCCTTCAAAAACCTATATTATTGAAATATTGGAATTCAAAGATTTGTGGATGTTGCTGATAAAAAGCCGGGAATAGTTGAGACAGAGATTCAGTGTCGACTAAACAGGGAAATAATGTTCTATGAAAAGGAAAAAAATATAATGAAAGTATGAGACAAAGAATGAAAATTGAGGAAAAAGAGAAAGTTTATACGGAGGAGGGGGGGATAGCTTAAGAAATAACGAAATAAATAGAAAAGCAGAACAAGGAGAGAGAATAGCTAAACAGAGAGAGGGTAGTAAATTAAGAAAGGAATATTGGAAAAAGAAAGGGATTTGCGGAAAAGTTCTGAGATGATGAATAGTTATCTGCGACTTGGTAATGAAAAACGATCTCTATAAATCTCCCAATGTTTGCAATTCAGAGATTACTGAAGGATATTAAACTATACAGTAAAACATAGTTGGTGGGGTGGGTGGGAAGTAATGGAAATTGCTAAGCTGCTTCAATATTTGAATGTTGTGTAAAGATACGATTTCAGTTTGTGGGCTGCTAGCAGCATCTTGCTCTTTATGTGGCTAAACATATTTCATGGCTGAATTTGCACAAGAAGAAAAAAATAAAGAAAAGGGTTTTCACGGCAACTGATGTTGATAATGTTGTTGATTAAGTATGAACCACTTAGTTTTATGGCTTCTTTGTCACATGTATACACACATTACCAGACGACCAGTGAACACGTTGGGTTCCCGTTGTAAAAAAAAAAAAACGTTAATGTTTCAAAAGCATTTTAAGCATATTTCTCTCATAATTATCTTGGTATAATATGCTCTTTATTCTAGGAGCCGATTACACTAACATATACACACGTGCATATATATATATATATATATATATATATATATATATATGTGTGTGTGTGTGTGTGTGTGTCTATGTGTGTGTATTTGGGCAGTATTTCCTCGTTGAGTCATATTTGATTAAACAGTATAGACAACTTTTGTCTATGTATTTTGTTTTGGTCCTTTCAAATTACTGTATGGATGTAATGATATCCGCTTGGATTTGGCTTATAAACCTTCTGTAATTAGTTGGTTCCCAAGTACTTTCGGAGCCATCATCAAGGGATGTGTATATTGAAAAAGCGATACAACCTTTGCAAGTACATTACAACTTGGTAATAATAAGCGTTTATTGTTTATACTGGTGTTTTCCGGGAGCAATGGGTGGTAGGAACGAATGGAGAGAGTCAGGGAAATTCATACAAGCAGCACGACGAGATGATGATTCATATACACTGCTGCAGCAGCAGCAGCAACAACAACAACAGGTGAATGGTTAACTAAGCCCTAAACAAATTATGACTCTGGAGCGAGATGTTGTTTCGATAACAAAATGTCATTTCCTCTAACTCAAAATGCTCCAGCGATATCTAACAATACAACCAAATTTTGTTGGTCTTCCGTCATATCGTGGAAATATCAGATCAAATTTCAGCGTCTTTATATATAATCCCTTATATTAACTTTCCAGCAACGACGTGTTAATACAATGACGTCTGATTTGATTGAATTAACTGACTAAAGAACACGCCATTGTACTGAACAAGAAATGGAGATTCCGTGTATATAATCTCAATAATGAATAGTTAATTCATTAATATTAATTTGGATTATATGGAACAATCCAGAAAAACTTTTAAAAAGGCATGGGGGCGGAACTGGTGATGCAAGTAAAAATTGTGACAGTCGAGACGACAATACAGCTGAGATCGACGGAAAAAACTAAGCAGTGTCCAGGTGAGCTGAAGAAGCCTGCTGTAACTAGGATCTGTTACTACTGATGTGAAAAGTTTATAAAGATTTAATGATAATTTTGCAATACAAACAGATCTTTGAATTCCAACCAGAAACCAGACTTTGTACTAATTAACAAGAAAAAAAAAACTTCTCATTTAGTGGACTTTGCTGTTCCAGAGGATATTGAAGGAAAACAAAAAGACAGATAAATACTTGAACCTGGTCAGTGGACTTAAAAAAAAACAAAAAAAAATATACAAACTGTGGAACATGAGACTAATGACGTTACCAATTGCAGTTGGTGCACCTGGAACGTGAAACACCACAAATTAAAACTGGTGGGAAAAACTCACAGGAGGGTTATGACAATAACTTTCTCTCTCTCTCTCTCGATATATATATATATATATTTATATGTAGTTATGAAATGGATCCTACTAACACTCTCGGTACCCAACATTAGCGAATACAGTGAACATTTGCTGAGGCGTGATTTCCTGTGACAAGTCAAAACTTAGTTATAAATAATCCTCCTCAAAGGGATCATTTTGCTGGTAAAAATATACCTTGGCGATAATAGATATGATCGAAGCACTTTCAGATAGAATCTAGGGCAACTGTTTTATCAAGAAGACCCTGATACAAAGAAACTAACAAGACTCATGAACTCGAAAAAGAAAGTTCTCGTGATATTTAACCAAACTTGTTTAAATAATAACTTGCACTCCAAATATATATGATGAGGCTGAAATAGATCACACATTTTAAACTGTTTGATGTGTGGTGCAGATGAACTCGGGCAAGTTGCCGTGGTAGTCCCATCTAGTGTATATCTTACCATTTTTCTTTTGATACAACTATTTACGATTTCTGCTGGAAATGGTGCACACCGTTCGTTTTCGGTTGGAACTTTTTTAAAGATTGGTGCATCCGCAGTTGCCACATCGAGAGTTTTCGTGCTCATTTCATGTCACGTTGGAGTGATGCTCTTCCGGATAGAAAATTGATGCTACTATAGGTTGAAAATTTCAGAACCACAGGTTCATCGATTATGAGATAGCCCCTGGGAGACCTTGAGGCGCTCGATCTCCAGAAAATGGACCGACAGTAAAGTACATTTTAAATATTCTTCACTTTGGCCTATTTGCCAACCATGAAAACATATTCGATCTAAGACATGATCGTATCTGATTCTTTCGGGGAAAAAAAGGCATTATCTAGATGAAGCTTCTATTGCCACTTGTCTAAGTTCACGGGCGATAGTTTAAAACGTGAGATATATATATATATATATATATATATATATATATATATATATATATATATATACGTTAATTTTTCAAACCAGGTAACTTTCAATAAAATTTAATGAGAGGGAGTCAGTTTCAAGTTTGTAAAGTTTATAACCCTCTTGGATTTGTTTGCTCGGGATAAGGTTTTAATCTTTGCTATGTAAGTTTATTATAGTTACCATGCAACAATTTAGAATACCTACCGATCAGAAATATGCCGTTGGGAAAAGCACGATTAATAATTGTCTGTCTGATTTTATCCACATTCATTAAAATATCGATTTTTGGTGATTTATCATTCGATTCCGCCAGACAGTATTAAGTTGTCTTCTATACTTCGAAACTAGTTTCAATAGTAGTTCCATTCAGAACAATTTTTTCCATTATGAATTTTCTACCATATCTTTTAAATAGAAATGTATCGTCCAAACAGAATGGCGGTTTCCAGAATTCAGGTTTTAATAAGGCAACTTTTTTCTTTTAAATTTGGATAATTACAGTATACAATTAGGTATGTCTTGCCGCAACATGGCTTGTAGTTGATTATATTTATTATTAGAGACTTAATGAGCACTTTCTTTCTCTATGCAGTCCTGTCAGTGGGTCTTAAAATACGCATACTGTATTCATTGTAGAGCTTAAAGTACCCCTAAAAAAGATGTTCTAGGTATGACAATAAACGTTATATCGAGTTTGGGAGCTATAAGGAGTACTCTTTCCTTGTTATTACTCCCAGGTCCATTCTGACCCGTTATAGAAGTACCTGTAATAGTCTCGCTTATGGATTAAATAAATTTATTTGTAAATTATTTTGATCAGGTATGAATACTTGGTATCATAAAATTATAAGCAAAAAATGCTTGAAATAGTACACAAAAATGTAAATATAAACGAAAAGTGTTCGCCGTTGCCCAACATCTTGGCATAAAATAACCTTAGATGGCCGTTAATATCAATTAATCAATCAATTAGTCCTTTTCTCTGAAGTATCAATATCTATATTAAAATCTTCCTCAGAATACAATCAGTACATAAAATCATTATGAAAAACTTTTTTCCATGTGTAAGGAAAAAAAAAAAACTCCTCGTACTTGTTATATCAATGTGAATGTAAGTTCAGGTTTGCACGCATATCCCTTTATATATATATATATATATATATATATATATATATAAAATAAGTAAAGTGAATGCGCTGCACTCTTTTATATATGCGACCATTTGTAATGTAAATAGAGCGCTTACGAGAATTCGAGACTTTGTTACCATACATGAGTTATCGTGTATATAAGGATTCATTCAAAGGGACACGAGTGTTTATTTTTAGTTGGTCGATGACCATTGACATTATTGCTTCATATTACCACTGATATTGTCGCCCTTGACCGCTTTGTATGCTGAGTAAAGAGTGATATTTTTCACATCTGGGCAGTTTAGTCTTGGATGCATCATTTCATTAACTTAAATCCCTTTCAAAGATAAAAACCAACTCACAATCACACACATATACCTCTTTCTTTATATGCACACACACACACACGCGCGCGTGTGTATATATATATATATATATATATATATATATATATATATATATATACACGTTTAACGTAATGGTTATCGTCTAACGAAATCGAATCGGCGGTCAGATTTCAAATGCTTGATGCTGCTGCCTGTGTTTCACTTTGCTTTACCACCCCAGGAAAAGGTATAAATCCATCTGTCCTACACCCCAAAATATGGGTAAATAGTATGGCAAACTGGGCTGTTTCGCCTCGGTTAGGTAACAGTTCTACAAGAAAAATTCTAAATTAAAACCAGCTGTACTCCGCTAAAAATGGACATTTATATCACATTCCCGTCGTGATGAAGGTGTATACGTGAATATGTATATATGTTCATGTATTTCTATGAATAAAATTATACGTTCAGACAAAAACGTCATTATTGCTGAGTCAAACTTACTAATAGCTCCGTGTCGGTAGAAATATTAATCAACTAGTGCTCTCCTGATTAAAGAAGACTCTACACTATTCTTTTCCTCTTAGAAAGTTGGGTAGACTTTCTATTCATTGTCAACTGTGCAGACTTTGTTCTTGAGTTGATAGACATTATTTGTTTTTACCATGATTGGTCTACTATACTTGGTTCTGTTGATCTTTGTCACGAACACGATTTTTTGGTGCAATTATTGCACTATTATTTTATTCCCTGCAACTTCATAGCATGTTGCATAGGCAGTTTTTGGTCATATGTTTGTTGGCTCGATAAGGGTACAAATCTCTTGATTGGTTATGTAGATGCTGGCAGATTTCAAGAATTGTTTTAATATGACGCAGCATAAATATTGTATTATTTGTTCCGCTTCTTCAGTCGATGAGTGTTTTATTAGTTTTATTTTACCTGCCTCCCAGTTGGAAGAGTTTTTTTTATTTTCTGAAATATTATTGGCATGTGATGTTTTTTCTCATCTATGCAAAGCAGAATTATTTTCATACAAGAAAAAAAAAAACACTTCTCAGGAACGAAGAAACGATACTATGTAAACCTGAACGTGTTGGATCTATCTATAAGCATAAAATATATACAAAAACAGCCAATGTATGTTATAAAAATCTTTAGGAAAAAAGGTGGACATACAAAGACGGTGGTATATGAATGTGTAGAAATGATAAAAATGAAAAACAATACTGTTCTCGAATAATTTTCTTTATTCAACGACTTAAACTATTCAATATAATAAAATAGTGATGCACTACAGTAGAAGCTCGAAACGATTTATGATCCAAGGTCAAATACATGTGAAAATGATAATTGATAGCTTGGAGTTCGTAGGTTATTCTCTACTTCTGTAGTAATCTATGGAACCAAGATTAAAATTTAAAAAAAATTGATGAGATGTCACGAGTCAGGAGAGAGAGGGTCGGGGGATTTAGTTAGATTCCTAAAGTTGGTGAGGGTTTCAGATTCGAAGCGAAGCAGTTGTATGAGAAGGATCGAAGTCTTCTGGGTCTATTGTGAAATGATTTTGTCTAAATTTTCTCCTCCTTCTAGAATGATTGTGATGATCTTACTCCCGCTAAAAACATTCCTGGTCTTTTAAGGAAACACCATAATAAGAGAGAATCTAAAACATAAACTGGGGTTGTCCCCGTGGTCAAATGGTTAAAGCGCCTGACTGCAGAATCGCTATACACGAGTCCACTATTACGTTCACTTTCGGACAAATGCCCTTGGGAAAAGTATGAACCCCCTTATCCTCCCATCCATGGGTTAAATAGCACTACTACTTTCCTAAAAAAAAAAAAAAAGGATGGATTTGGCATTAAATAACCCGAGCAGTTTGATATGCCATTAAATAACAAATAACAAACATGACATAAATCATGACGGTCAACTTCTTTCCAACGTCCAAATGCTATACTATTAAATTTTGTTTTGTCTTTTGTTCCTCTAACAAAGAAAAAGCACCAAATCACGATATTTTCTTTATCAATGTTTAACACGGAAGATGTTTACATTGAAAGCAGCCTCTTGATGTATCTAAATAAAATTTCTTATGCCGCAAAAAAGTTCAATTTTTCTCATCTGTTGATATTTCGCCACAATGAGAAAGGTTATCGATATGATAGCTTGCAAATGGTAGATAATTTTTCAAATGATTAACCTGTTGAAAAGCTATTTTAAGACTTTGGGACACTCGTTGAATGACTATACACGTTCGCGGAATATTTAAGAGATCTTATAAATGAAAGAGTGGTCCTCTTTTCTTCATAGCAGACTAAAACTGCGCAACGTCTTCCTTTTGGTAATACTTATAAAAAATTACATAAGAACTGAAATAAACGTGAATCTATGGGAAAATATTTGTAGTTTTGTGGCATAGCTTGTAGAAAATTATTTCTAAATAACACCTCAACACAAAATAATATGGCGAAGGTAAAAATCATGCTTTGGTATTTACTCTTCCAAATTATTCCTGAGTTTTGTAATTGTAACATTTACATTATTTCTACTGGTCTTAGAAAGGTTTTTGATCTAACCAACTATTTTCCCCATTGATGTTAATGTTTATTTGCAGCATAAATCCCTTTCAAACTTTTGAATTACTTTTACATTTTTATGCCAATGAAATTTGTACATTTTTTTGTCAAGGAAATGACGAATCGAAATGCGAAACGTTAAAAGTTGTTAGTAAAAACAAAAGTAATTTTTGGCGCTTCTAAATATAAAATAAAATAAAAAAAGTAATGTCATTTTGTCAAATGAAAAAGGAAACAAATCCTTCAAAGTTTAAAAAGATGCCACCCAGGAAAAAATTACGTAAGATTGTCACAAAAATATCATTTAAATCTAATGTTTCAACAAAGATATTTTAGTACGAAATATCACTTCGATCAAAAAAAGAAAAGGAAAAAAAAGCTACATGTAAATAGCTCAGTAGGCTGTGGCTGTAGAATACGCCTTCTGCACTTTTGAAGAGGGGTAAGACGCCTCTCCAACGAGTGTCCTAGATATGGCAATAAATGGTAAGGCTCCAATCCTGGAAAATTGAGGGACATTCCGATTACTCTCAGGTTCACTTTGGCCCGGAGTATTAGAACCTGTAAGGATCACTTTTATAGGTCAAATGGAAATATTTAATCATTTCCTTTACTTGAAACCATTTAACCATGCAAACTGACAGATGTTAAATTTAATTATAAGTACTTGTCTTTAATTGGAATCATTTTGAGATGAGGCTTTTAATCTGAGAATTAATTTTTATTTTTCGGAAGACAGTAATTTTTATTTTATGGAAGACAGTAATTACAGTGGCGCAGCGGATAGAAGCGTTGAGTCTCTTCGGTTCCAGGTGAGCATTGTCAGAAGATAGCGGTTTCAAATCCTACCCAAGCCGGCCAGAGGTTTACTTGGTCAAAAACGTGGTGCGATAGACAACAACTATGGAAGACAGTAATTACTGGGAATACGGTTACAAGACTCAGCATTCCTATCCGAGGTCGCGGTAAATCACCTGAAGAAGGCCAGAGGTGAAATTTGGTCGAAACGTAGTGAAAGAAGAAACAACACAAAAACTACCAAGATGAGGGGGAAAAGTCCGCAATAAATAAAAATTAATTCTCAGGTTAATTATAAGTATTATAGATATACTTGCAACCATTTAACTGTGTAAAAACGAATGAATTATGTTGAATTGTATAAGAGTTAAATTGAAGCCTTTTAACTGTGTGTAAATAAAACTGTTAGTCTTGGATAACAATACTTGAATCTATTTTACTGTGTACAAACGATTGAGTTCTAGTTCGTTTAAACATAATGTTATCCACAAAATATTCGCTTATAAATCATGTAAACAGGATTTGGCATTAAATAACCTTCACATGTTGATGTGCCATAAAACATAACCAACCATTTAAAATTGCATGTAAACGTAATCGTAGACACGGTGATTACGTGTATAGGTTATGTTAAATTATCACCAGATAACATCGTTTTTTTTAAGTAATCTAAGCAAGGAAGGATAAAAGTGTTCTAGTAAGAAAAAAAACACAAATATCTTTTAATTATGCAAAGCTGCAATTTACTGGAGATAAATAAATTAAAAAAAAGTAGTAAAAAGTATTCACAGTAAAAATTACTAGGCAAGACTTTGTCATTAATTTAGAGAATCGTGTGCGTATTCACAATGTAACAAGTCACTTATCTTACCGAAAAAATGTACACTGGTTGAAATTTTCTACAATGTAGGAAACAAACAAAATCCATATTTACAGAAAATCCCACAACCAAAAAGTAAAAAAAAAAGAAACTTTAGGAGGTGCTCTCTCCGTAGAGAGTATTGCTGAAAAGAAGAGGAAATTTATAAATTTTCGAATTTATATAGGCTATCATTAGATGCAAAGAAGCCAGAAAACATCTGAAAGATTATGTAGAGCGTGTTCTTACGTGTGAAGAAATCATCCATACAGTACCCACTCTAGAAGATTGGAACAAAATTGAAAGAGAAAAAAGAACAAGGAATGTTTTGTAACAATGCACTGGCGTATTTTAACTTGTTCAGGAAAAATAAACTGAAATACATCAGTTCAAACATGAAAAAAGCCCTTGTACACACACATATACAAAAAGCCTATAAAATGATTTATTTTTTGTTTTTCGATATCATTAAAAAACATGATTAACTGTTTGTTTGGAAAAAAGTTTAGGAACCCATATTTCAGTCACTTCACTCTTCTTCCTGATTTAGTGAGAGTTTTGTTATTAATTTTCTGACGAGAATATTTCCGGTTCAGTAGAATGCTTTGAAGATATAGGCATATGGTGTGATTTTTTCAGATTGTCCCAAGTGTTCATGAAAGCTAGTTTTAAGCTAACCAGTAAGCCTTCATTCACTTTATTATTTATGCAAACTGTGTATACATTTTTCTTTTTAAAGACTTTAAAAAGTCTTCGGTAAGGTTCAGGCAAGAGATGCATGTTTACAGAATCATCTACAAAGACGTGTCCACTTTACTTCAGTTCTTAAGAAAGATAGTCAACTGTAGCTATAATCGATACAGAGTGTATACCAGGTTAAACATTTTTACAATTAATTGATATACAAAAAAGTTCCTTCATAAACGTTCCGCAGAGGACGGGAAAATATCCTGATAAATGTTGGTGAACAGTTTTAGTGTTTCAACCATCGTGCATTATCCAAAAGGTATCGATGGAAGATGGTAAAAGCAGCCATGATGATTCCATTTAGCCTAGAATACTGGCTCAATCTGTCGACTCTATCTCCTGCAGAGAGGAGATGATATTAAACTGCATCTGATGGTCCAGAAAATTTTAACTATCCAAACAAGATGGTGATAGCAATTTTAGGAATGTCACTTTGTTCCAATATTATTTGCTTAGTAAAGTTTTTCTTCAATACAAGACGAGATATTCTGTATAGGAGGAATATAATATCACTTTAGTCTAGTAATTGAATTTAGAGCGCGTTAATTAGCACATACTCGCAAATTGCCGTCACTTTTGGAGACAACATGCAGTCGTGATGCGCAGTCAGTTTTGGACGGATGAATAGCTCAATTCAAATATTTAGTTCAGTTTCAATTCAACAGACCTAACCTGTTAGGAATAAAATGTCCAAGCCGACTGTGTACATGTGCGTCATTTGTTAGTATATTCTGTGTAGTATAGTGGAATGGTGGTACGAGTCTACAATTAGATATCTTGAACAAAGGATGTTGCGTTAATGAATTTAAGTGCAGTAGTCTTATCGAATCCATTAAACTTCTATCAATTTCTTTGAGGTATTGAGTGCGAAATTGGTTAAGAAAGCGTGATTAGCATGGTCAGCGACAAGACTTCAATTCATGGACTAGGCTGTTTGTATTTTACTTCATGTTGATGTGCTTAAGAAAAGCACTAATCTCTCTGTTCTCTCCCGTCATCAGTGGGTAAATAGTAGGGTAGAGTCAATTCTCTGCTTTGGTTAATCAACTAGACAAGGATAAATCTGAATTCAAATCTGCTGCTTAAAGACTGACCTTGTGTCATATCCTACCTTTGGTACAGGAGTTGGTTAAATACGTACAAATTCATTTCTGCTCAGGCATCTTATTTGGAACCTTTTTTAACGATGAAATGGAAGTATATCTCTCAATAATGAGTTGAAAAAGACTCTATAAGATATTGCAGGAAATTAGGCATTCTTCGAAGTGTTATATTTTGACCTTCGGCCCGAGCAAAATGCCATTCAAGGTGATGCACCGGAAGGAAGTGACACATTCCAATGGCAGTTAGGAGAGGAAATCGCGTGGGCGGAAATTGGCTAACAAAATGGGACAAGCTAAAAAATCCCACGATACTCTCATAGACTGACACACCGGAAGAGAGTGACCTCTGAACTGCATGACAGTTATTTCCGCTTGATGACGATTAAACATTCGATTTCAAAGATCGAGTGGGCGTCGAACGATTATATAACTCAGTTGAGTTCGAGAGAAGAGATGTGTTAGGGAAAGCCACACCAGGCCGAAGGGGCTTGGGGCCCTGATGAGTTGGGGTCCAGAAAAGATGCTGATAAGATGCAGTAAAGGAAGCCAGCACCCAACAGAGTGAGCCTCTAGGCCTCCGGTTGAGCATCAAGAGAACAAGAAAGACACAACGTGACGGTCATAACAGTGGGGTCAAAATATTACAGTTTATGTTTGGTCTCCAGCTCCCTCTCACAGTAAAACCCCACACAACCTTTTCGAACCCTTGCAATAAAGTGAGAGGTATATATTTTTGCTAAAGAAGTCTTCCTACATCTGTCACTATCATTGCGTGCGTGTTTGTCATTGCGTCTGTTTATTATTGTGTTGTTATGATTATGAGCATATAACAGAAGACCAATTCTTACAAAGTGACAGCAAATTTTTT
This sequence comes from Sepioteuthis lessoniana, assembly GCA_963585895.1. Taxonomy (NCBI): domain Eukaryota; kingdom Metazoa; phylum Mollusca; class Cephalopoda; order Myopsida; family Loliginidae; genus Sepioteuthis; species Sepioteuthis lessoniana. The sequence goes on from CAUZXS010002825.1 coordinate 97,952, forward strand.
GTCTGTTTGATGATATCGTCTAAATAAACTAGTACCTCATAAATAATTGATTAGTAACACATTTAATGTTATCATGATAAATATTTGGTATTTCAGTATATCAAAGGGAAGAAGTAGTTGATTGATTGATTTTATCGGCATGTTAAATGGTTGACTGTTATTCAATACCAAAAAGTTAGAGAATCGTGCTCATTGTATGTTGATTGTCATAATTTTTGTAAAGTTGTCTGTTTTAATTTTTTTATCATATCAAGTATTCCTATCCAATGTAAGTAATTTATGCACAGTTATTGTTTTTAGTAATTATCAGTTGTTTGCACACAGATAAATGGTTTTTAAGTAATTTATAACAGTAAGGATTCATAAATAATTTTAGTTCAAGTAAAAACTACAACAATTCAGCGAAATATAATATCCAGGGTTTTGTGTGAATAACATTCATATATTTTCTTTCAAATTAGTTTATATTTTGACACTGTTAGATATATGAAAATAATCTGGCAGGATTTTATTGCAAACCAGGTCTTTTTAAAATGTGAAACTTTTGAAATCTGAATATTGTTATATCAACTAACAAAAACATCAAAAAGCTGTATTTTTTAATCAAGAAAAGTATCTATTAATCAGCACACTTTTGAGGAACTTTATATGTACACTTAATACTTTACTGTAACACCGTTTACATTTACTATTTCATTCTTTGTTCCGGTAACGAACCGATTAAATCACGTCTCCGGTGACACAGCTTTCCCACGCATCAGTAATGACTTGCTTCAATTCTTGAAGATTTGATGGATAGTATTTACTTAATCTCCTCTTGAGTATTCATTATAAAACACTATCCATCATTTTCTATTAGATTTCCATCGGGCTTATTTGCAAGCCAATCAAGAACAGGTATCCTCTTCACCCTGAACTATTCTTTCGTAGATTTTGCTGTGTGGGGTGGAGCAAGGTCATGCTTTGAGGATGAATTAAATGTTCCCAAACTTGTCTTCGATTTATGGAACAAGGGAATGATCTAGCACGTCCTGATAAATAGCAGCAGTAATCAAGAAGCAAACATGTAACCCTTAACCATAACAGATTGAGGGAATTGTAAGCTTTTTTTTCACTTTTGTATCCTATCTCTTGTATGGCTTTCTCCAGAAGCAGGGTCAACGATCACTAAAGGAAATACAGAATCTTCAATGGAAATAACCAATTTACATTGATCAACAGAGAAATTTTGATTACCTCTATCTCTTATTAAACGCTTTTTTTCTGTTTAAATTTTAGTAGTGGTCTCGAAATTGGTATTTTACTGTTATATCCAAGCAGATGGAGTGTCTCCAGTTGCGTGGATCAAGAAACATTTACACTAGCATGATTCTAGGCTTTGAAAGTTTCACCATAATTATTAAATCAATAGGAAATAAGGATCCCATTCAGCTGACATTCATCTCTGGCTGTTGTTTTAGTTTTGTAACCGCTGATTGACCGTTTTAAATAAGCTCGTCTTATCTTCGAGATGGCAGACTAAGAGAATCCCATCGAGATAGCTATCTCGTTTTGAATCTTTCCAGCGTCCCTCCCCACACATACATGATGGCCTTTTTTTGACTCTGACATATCCGTAACTCTTGCTCCTAAAGACACAGGGAGATTATATGCTTTACACTGAAGATTTCACTCTTTTTATACTAATACTTTGACTGAGAATATTCATAAACTGGACAAATATATAAATCATGAAATATATTTAAGTTATCATGGTGGAAATGTCAGATTATTTACATTAATGGAATCAATATACTGTTAAGAGTAAACCGTCGAATTTTAAACAAATTAAAGCCAAAAATATGAAAGTTATAAACAAAAAAACAGGATATTCTATTCCACTGAATTTGTGTAGTATTCTTAATACAAATACTCTATTGTTATATGGTTTCAAATATTCCCATCTAATACCTATTTTAAACATTTATTTCGCCCATAAATAGGACTTTAACATGTACCTTTCAGATCAGAGTAAACCTGGGAGTAATGGTAATGAATTGGTACTCCATTTCCTCCCTGATCTCCATAAATGAAACCTCACCTTGCAGTTTGATTTCATACCCGGGACCTCCTTTTTGTGTCTTACCTTTTTGCAGGAAATACGGTCAGTGTATTTGAAGTCCAACGGCTGCACGTAGGAAGGAAATTAGTCTGGCTGTAGTGTTTATTTAATTATAGCAAATTTTAACTTTTCTATACTCGGTGTCAAGTAAGTTAACAGACATTAGTTCGGTCGATGTAACAAGTATGAAATGAGGGAAAAAAGGTTTTTTGTTGCGATTATTTACCATTCGAATAGCATTCCTGGTTTATATAGTAAGAATAAGTCTAAAGCTGAATTTTGAATTAGAAGTCTTCTGCATAACTTGTATGGTAAAAACCGCAAAGCGAAAAAGACAGGAAGAGATCAAATGCAAAACAAACAAACAAACAAATAACTAATGAGGAATTATTGGGTAAAAGAAATTATGTCGCTAGGCAAAATTGGTGATGATAGGTTCCACTGGGGTTTTATGGAAGTTTGGAAGAAACGAATTCAGTTTTTTAGAGGTTTCATCTGAGAAGACAAGTTAAAAAGAAAACATACTTGTTATCTTGTCTTTCTTGAACAGGTTTGTTTTTGTGAGAAACATTAATCAGGTTGGGCACTTATCTTCGAATAGAAATTTAAAACAAAGGGGTATTTTCACCCTATCCAAAAAAGATATGCACGGATAGCAATTTCAAGTAATTTCATATATCTAACAAGTACATATAACCTCATACACACATGCTCTCTCTCTCTCTCTCTCACACACACACATACGTTATAAACAGATGCCTGTTAAATGGGGGATATCAATAATCACATATAAACATGTACATAAAGACTTCATATATACTTATGTATATTTTGCAATAGATTCTAGCTCTCTTTCTCTCTCTCTCACACACACAAGTTCTTTTAAAAATTTTTCATAAATCAGAAAGTACTCAATATTGGACTGTAGAAAAGATAAACGTAAAATAAGTAAATGTTGAGCCCAGTCGGCTAGGGCAGTTGATTACATCGACTGCATCTCAGCTGAGGGGTAATACCCCCCTCATGAGTCTCCCGGATATGACACTAAAAAATCGGATGGCGAAGCTCCAGCAATGCTGGGCCTTAGGAGAATGCAGAGTGCCCCGTCATTGTCATCGCTCCGAGGTCCACTCAGTCACGGAGTGGTGGCTCCTGAAAGGGACCTTTTTATGAGTAAAATAGAACTGTTTGACATTGAATCTGAGTGCACACAAATGACTCATGCAGAAATGAATTGCTTGAAAAAGAACTGTTTTATCTTGTAAATGTGTGTAAATAAATGATTGATTGAATTGTTGGTGATACATAGGAATACTTTGACTCGTAGTAAACTGAGTTGTTAGAAATAGAACTGTTTGATCATTAGTGTATAAACAAATGACGGATGCTAGTGATACGTAACAATATTGGAACTATTTAACTTTTGCTAAATCATATATCTATTATACATGAATAAACCGTATTTGGCATTAGATATGCTATTGATTGTTTGGTTTCTTTGTTTAATGGCATATCAACCTTTGTAGGTTATTTAATGCCAAAGCCATTCTTCAAGAAGAACAGTAGTGGTACTATTTAACCCATAGCTGGGAGGATGAGGGGGTTCATACCTTTCCCAAGGGTATTTGCCCGAAAGTGAACGTAATACAGCGACTGGAGTACGAACTCGCGTACTATGATTCCGCAGTCCATCGCTTTAACCATTACACCACGAGGACACCCCCATATACTATTGAACCAAACTAAAAAAAGAAATTCTAGTCACCTCGACATAAATATTATTACTACGACTTACCTTAATTTTTGGAAAAATATATGAAACTAATTGTAATGAGTGGTGAGTAGAAATATTTATAGAACGTTTTCTTGACGGTATTTTATTTGATTGGTTGTTTCAAAATATTTTAACATTTAAAACGAATTCAAACTGTTTATCTCTCGGCGATATTGTCGAGTTTAAAGATCTGTTTATGAACTCGATATATTTTTAGTTAAGGATTTTTTAGTTTATTGATTTTCTAATATAAATTTTAATAAAAATGATTTTATGGGGCATCTTTGAACTTATGGGTAATTCCTTTTGGGTTTAAGGCATCTAATTTTGCTATCTATCTTCATAAATTCCTTCATTATTTTACGTCCATTTGACCTTGTGCTGATTCGCCTAAACTGAAAGAAAAATTATCTTCTCAACCGTCATCTTGTTTATTCTCTCTCTCTCTCTATATATATATATATATATATATATATATATATATATATATATATATATGAAGGCGTGCTTAGAATAATGGTTATCATCAGAGGAAATGAAATCGTCGAACAGAGTTCAAAACCTGGACGAGATAGTTTGTGTTTCCCTTCATGCTAATGCCATTAGGAAAAGCATAAATCTAAATATTCTCCTCCAGCCATGGATAAAAGATAGGGAAAACTAGGTTCTTTATCTTAGTTAGGTAACTAGACGAGAAGGACAATGAATCAAAGCCAGCTGTACTTCACCTAAATACTGAATTTGAGTTGCATCCTGCCCGTAGTGGTAGGGCTTGGTATATATAATTATCCACAGACAGAATATTTCGTTGTATCACAACTCTTCAGTGTTGCTAAACAAGCGAAACGATTCAAGCTGGGGTCAAGTCCTGTCTAACTTTACGTAAGACCGACAACATACCTCTCAACCAGCAGGCTATATGATGGTAGCTCAGGATTCTAACATATGTATATTAACTTTGGTTTGTTCACATTTTACGCTATCAGATACTGAAGTGTTCAATTCGTTAGAAGAGCCATGCATTATTCAAGTGGTAACCGATAATTCCTTCTCAAAGTGCTCAATCCCGGAATGGCAGCGTATATATTGTCATCCACGGACTGACTGTTTCATTGTATCACGACTCTTCTGTGTGGCTCGAGACGCTTCAAAGTGGGATCGAAACCCGCCCAACTTGTGTGTGCATATATATATATAAATATATATATATATATATACTCACACACTCTCAGCTGAAACTTACAAATTTGGAGGCCTATTTCAATAGAATATATCTGATATATTAATGTTTTAATACGTATAAGAAACATTATTAACTCACTTCATTTTTTTTACTTAGTCATCAGTTGTTCTTTATCATACTGAATTACTCACACTTTGGTGTTTATCTGTCTCCCAATCTATTTGCTCACATCTAGAATAATGATGTTCCCCCGATAAATAAATGAATTTACCAGTAAATAAAACGTATTCTTTGTTACTAACCATTACAAATTATTTATTGTCAACTGCTAACATCACTATACGTAACTGACTTGGTCCAAAGATGTAGACAAATCAAATGCAGTTTCAGTATTATCGATATTTAGTATCCGGTATAAATATCACGCTACATTAGATAATCTCTAAGTGAAATCTAAACCATGTCTTTCTTTTTCTTTCCTTTTCACAGTTTTTCTTTAAGTATTTTTTCTAATTTTGAATTTCTTTGTTTTTATGATTATTTCCTGATTCCATTGGATTCTAAGTGTTCGTAAGTCTTTCAGTGCAGTCGATTCCCAACACAGAAGGGAAAAATAAAACGGTATCGCTCATCTTGAAACATGTCCTTTCAAGAACAGCAGAGTTTTCCACTAGAATTCTATCTCCTTTTTCGATGGTGCTAATATTACTCTGACTGTCGCCCCCGCAGAGGAATCAGTGTTCTCGGGAGTAATGGTAATAACTAGATAACCAGAACTGGAGCCTCACCCTCAGATAGAGTTTTGTGTAAAACCGGGACATTCCTTTTTTGGGTTGTTTTTTTTTCTTTCTGTTGGTGATTCAATCAACCTATTCTAAGTTGCTCTAATATGGTGAATATATGTTTGACTTAAGTAAATATATCGACAAAAAACTGTAATAATAAATATAGAATATTCAAAAATAATTGCATGATCAAAATTTAATGGAATGAGAAAATTAATTTGTATATTGTATATCTTTTTCGAGTGATATTTATTTTCGAATCTATTTCGATAATCTGTCACTAGAGCAAATATCTGCAGGGATATTTTGCCCTATTCATCTTCATAAAGTTTAATTTGTTGCGAATTTATTGGTTTTTCTTTCTTTTTACATTTTTTAAAAATTCATTCCATGAATTCTTAATTGGATTCTGACTCTGAAGACCAACATAAAACATTTTCTTACTTTGAATATATTTCTTGATTAATTAAGAATGATATTTCGGATGGCTGTCATGCACAAATCACGCTTCATTTTAGATTTTTTACACACTGTTTAAAGTTAGCTTGTACTATTTGAAGATAACCCCTTTTTGTGTGTGGTGCCATGAGCTTTCACTAAACTTTCGGCAGAGTACCAACTCCAAAACAACATTCATGTTCTTCCTTGTTTATTTTTTTGGAGACGATGTTCTGTAAAGCGTGCTCTTGACGTCTTCATATATATCTCTCTTCTCATTATGACCTAAATGTTCTTGTTTTACCCGTTTGATCACATATTCTTTTCAAATGAAAGGCTGATCAATATGTTCAAGATTATTTGCAACAGTCTTCTTCTAAATTCACAATGATATTTATAGAACAGTAAAATTTTGAGAAAGTTAAATCGTTTAGAAATGATATACGATATATTAATGATTTGTCGGCTGCAATTTTTTGAAGTCATCAGTATTATTCAAATGTAATGAGCACCTCTTTAAAAATGATTCTATATGAGAAGACACTAATAAGTACAGCGCGTTTGAAATAAACCCACTGTTGTTTTTTTTATTCCAGAGAATAAACAAATATTAACCTACTTACGATTTATTCATTAGAATTATAGCTTTCCGATTTCCCTATTCTCAGTACAATTAAATTCATATATAGCACGCTTTTTGAATTGTTGAATTTGTTATTTAATGTTTTCTTATTATTACATATAAATTCTAGAAATTTCTTGAGTATTCATCCGCCTAACATTATTCAATTGAATGAATAAATAAAATAACTTTTTTGGATTTTCATTTATCAAATGATTCAGGAATATTTTAGCTAAGATTTAACCAGGAAGGTCTCATTCGTCAAGATAGTAAATAAACTAGCATCCTCAAATGAGGACACTTGGTTGGAATATTTGCAAGAACAATTAATCAGAACGAACCCATTATTAGCAAATAGTTATTTTAATATTTACTCAAGATTTTTTGGACGTTGAGCGTCTTTATTTCTCAGTAAAGTTACCACCTCTTAAGTTTTTTAGTGAACAGAAATCCTTATATATATATATATATATATATATATATATATATATATTAGTCTAAGCCGAGGTTAATAACAAAACTATATCAATTCTCACAGAGACTAAAAATGACCCATACTATCTTATTCACAAGATACACATAATGAGAGTTAAAAAAAAACAAACAGATCAGTCACATAGACACATTTTAATATACGGTAGATATTCATATAATCCCAACTTTCATACACACACGCATATATATATATATATATATATATATATATATAAGCAATATATATATATATAGCTTTTGTTGTGCAAGGTTTTTAGTGGTTTAAATGTCTAAATCGTTGCAATCTTACCATGTGTAAAAGCAGGAAATAAAGATCTGTATTAAAAACATAAACCTGTAATAGATAAAAAGAAAATAAAAAAAGATGAACAATACAGAAACTGTATAAATCAGTAAAGCGTCTCCATCCATGCTTTATACATCATCCCCTACATATCCGGCGGAAATAAAACAAAAGATGGGTAAAGAAAAATTAGCTAAGACAATAGGAAGTCACATGTCTAACATAAAACGACAGGCAAATGAGTACGCGGAATAACCTAAGATGCATGAATAGACGAAAAGTAATATCTGATGTCATCTATCGTGTCAGTTTCAATAATGGTGCCAATAGCACTTCCATCAATGATTTGCAATGTGGAGAAATAAAAAAAAATATATAGAGCAAAGCTAAGGAAGAGAAGTTGGAATAAAAGTTGAATAAAAAGAAACATTGGGAAACAATAGGAAGAGGATGATACAAAAATCAAAACGAAAAAAAAAAATAGAAGAAAAGATTAAAGTAAAAAGAATAGCAACCAGGCAGGTAAAGAAAATATGGTGGTGGTGCTTGTGAAGTAACGGTTATCGTCGTTGTGGGCTCGGCTATTAGAGTTCAATCCACGAACGTGGCTGGTTGCATTTCAAATAGAGCTAATATCGTTGAGAATGGTATAAATGGTATGAGTCTCCTTCTAACTATGGGTAAATGATTGTGCTGACTGGGATATTTAACTTCGGGATGTAATCTGGTCTTGGAGCATGAAATCTCTGAATTCAAACCCGAGGAGGCTATTCCTGGACCATGACTAAGACTGATATTATTTTTTTGAGTGAGAGTAATTTTAAAATAAAACGCAAAAGGGAATATATAAACAAAACAGTTAACCCTTTTAATTAATTATACGTGAAAAAACAAGAAACGGAGCATAAAAATTCTGAGAGAAAAGAGAAGAAAATATACAGGAATAAGATAGAGAAGATAGAAAAGAAAATGAAAAGAAAAATATTTCAAATAAATAATTCAATTATTTTTTTTTTTAAATTGGAGGGTGAGTATTTGCATAAAAATAGATTTCTAAGTCGCATCCCCTTTTTAGGACAGATAAATCGAAATTGATTTCCTTTTAGCGGCTTGACACTGTTTGTAACAGGGAGGTTCTAAATTCATATAGAAAGGTAAAACCACCTTCGACTAATAACGATTACCAAGAGTGGGTAAGCGCTCGATGTGAGACGGAGATGGAGGAGCTTAAGACAGACAGGATGAACCGATATTTAGTAAATTACCATATTTACCCAACCCCTCCGCTCGGGCAGGATATGACACAAGGTCAATCTTTTTAAGCGGAGTTTAACAGGTTTGAATTCAGAGTTTTCCTTCTCCTAGACTAGTTGCCTCACCAAGGCTGAAGAACCTAGTCTGCCCTACTATTTACCCATAGCTGGAGGGAGAATAATTGGATTCATACCTTTCCCAAGGGTATTAGTGCTATGTGAAATGCAATCAGTATCGTCCAGGATTTGAACTCGTGTCACCGTGTTCATTTCCTACGACAATAACCAGTACAATAACGATGTAAATGCATTACTCTTAATTTTACTATAGAAATGTACTGAAAATTTGAAGGAAAGGATTTGAAAGTCAGGAATTAATTTAACCTTAACTAAAAATAACCCCACAAAAAACAAAGCGATTATGAAGAAACGCAAGAAGAAACTAATGACAATGAAAAGTAATATTAAAAATGACCAGCTAATTCCGCCTACAAAAAACTAAGGAGGATCGTTTGATGATAAAGATTATAAAATAAAAAAGGAGAAATGGTTTTAGAAATTAAGATGAAAAATGGAAGAAAGTGAGTATTCCTATTAAATAGAAATATCGAATTT